>JAJJMA010084169.1:0-20100 GCA_023529015.1 Papaver nudicaule
GAATGTGAAGGATGATAGTGATTATTGATGACCGAAAATTGATGAAGATCATCATGATTTTTGATAATGGAGATAGAGTATTGATGAAGATGATGGTGATGAATTAATCATATCATTAATTTGTGTTAATCAAATTTAGTTAACATCTAATCATATCATTAATCTCTACTAATCAAGGGTTGTTTTGTATTTAAAAAAATATATTCCTTATGGGATGACCTCTTTACTTCATTGTGACCCTATTTTGGATTCGCCTTCGCCCCCATTAAATTTGGGCTCGCCCCCGAATTTGCCAGGTAGGAAAAACGTCAATGGAAGACCAAAATTCGTAGTCTTTCCTTTCTTTTAAATTGTTAATTTGCAGCATGATAATTCTTTTGGGTCCTGTGAATCTTCATTTTCTTTCAAAACCTCGGATTACAGTTTACGCTCTTTGCACTTGTGTACTTGTGTTCTTGTTGTTCGAGTATTTTGAACTTGTTTACAGTTTACACTCATTATTCGTATTGAATGTTTGGGTGTTTCTTTTTTAAGAAGTGGAAAAAAAGCCTTGTACATAGTACATTTACAGATGTTTCACTTTTTTGCTGGCATATTACTCTCTCTTGTCAGACTTCTGATATTACAGCTACAAAATATACATAAGTTGAAAAATCATCTCTAATTGAATGTATTAAAAAAATAAAAAAAATAGTAGGATCGGTAGTATGTTAAATTTGCTTGTCGAGGGTTAATTTTTTTTTATTATTTGAAAGGTTATATTAAAGGTTGGAGCGAAGCCCACTACCTACAAACCCAGGTGGCTAGGCAAAGAAATAAAGAAAAAATCTCTTTCTTTTCGTCGATGCAGACGAGTTTCAAATTCAGATCAGTGATATCATCACCAAACGACTGTATTGTCCTACATTGACATCTGCAATTGTTGAAAAGAGAGTAATGCCATGCCTTTACACTTCAATATAGTTTTTTCTCGAAGTGAAGGTGTTAATGGGCCCTTTGTAACCAATGCCTTGCTTTCTCGAAGTGAAGGCAAGTCCAAACCCAACAAATAAGAAAGATCCCAATGATATTAGGATCCACACCTAGGGGTGAGCAAAAATGCCCAAACCGCGGATTTAGACCGCAACCGTCCGCAAATTTGCGGTTTAGGTCCAAACCGTTCAGTTAATGGGCCGGTGACGGTTTAATTTTCGAATCCGCATGATTTAGCCGGGCGGTGGCGGTTGGTCCATATGAACCGCGGATTTATCCGCAACCGCTAGATATCGATGGCTACAAATTCTAAACATAACTACCCCACTCACATATAAATACTTTTATACTAGATATATTCGAGCCTCCCATCATCAGATCTATTCTCAACTCTTCTTTCATCTCTCTCGTCTCCGGCAGCATATCCCATAGACTCCTTCCTTCCATCTAATTCTTATTTACTCTCTAGGACTCAATCCTATAGTACCACCATCATCTCTAGTGTTGCTGATATTTTTGACAGTTCAATGGATATTCTTTGATATCTTATATTTAATTAGGGTTTTTCAAAACTGGCTCTACTCAAGACAATTAAAGTTTCGTTTTTAATGAGGTTTGTTTGATTTTGAATTTTGATCAGTTGTAATTTTGGATGGATGGTTTCTTTTGGCACTGGTTTTTTTTAAAGTTACAGCACAATTCATCTTTATCTTCAATCCCAGATTCAGTAACATCAACAAATACAGCGGAATTAAACCCATGTTCAATCATTTACCAGTTTGATAAAAAACATAATATGAAGATCTGCGTTCAATGAAGATCTGCGTTTATCTATAACAACACAGAATCAATCGGCTATCTGTCTTAATCAGTTTATTGGGTCTTTTGATTTGTTTGAATGAATGAATTTCGATTTGTAATAGATTTTGTGTTTACAGTTAAAATTGTATTCTCTTAAAAATTTGTGTTCATATTGTTAGATCTGGTAATGTAATCTTTGAGACCCGATATTTTATTGATAATAGCTATAAGCATTTTATGAGGATCCTTGCAACTGATTTTGATTTTGATTGTTCGATGTAATTTTGATGGTGGGGGTTTGAGAATTTTCGGTAAATTTAAGAAGTATCATTTTGATATTTTTTTTTTTTTTGTATTGAAAACCGCGGGGGACCGAGTCCAAACCGCCAGATCCGCAAAACCGCGGTTCTAAAATCCGCCGGTGCTTGGTGCAGTCGCGGTTGGATTTTCCAATCCGCATGATTTGACGGTTTGGTCGCGGGTACCCCCTAATCTGCAACCGTCCGCCCATTGCTCACCCCTGTCCACACCGCATATAAGATGCATCAGTACAGTACTACAAGTACTATCATATAAAGATCAGGTGTAGAGTTGGAGTCCAGCTTGTGGCTAGGCTCCCAACACACACACCGTATAAATAAGATAGAAGATAAGATCATAATTTTCATCATCATCCTTTCGTTTCCTATCTGGTCTAGGCGTAACGTACTTCTTCCCCTTGTTGTCACAGTCTTAACTGGTTTCTCAAGTAGTATCTGCAGGATTTGGTGCACGATTAATTGTAAGGCGCCTTAGGACCCTGGTTAGCCTCCCTAGCGCCTTGGCCTTGGTTAGTTGCATTAGCGCCTTGGTTAGTTTCATGAGGATCCAAGCGTTTCAGGATCTTATCCTTCTACCTTTTCGACAAAATCAACAACACTAAAGCTAAACCAATACCATAGATCAAAACACCACCTGGAACCACCAATTTGAGGTTCATTTCTTGCTTTTCTTTCTTGGCTACTGAAATACTCCTAGGAATTGAACTCCCAGGATAGAAGAGTATGTCTCCCATTAAGAAAACCAGAAGCAGTAGTGAATCCAACCGTTATGTTTAAATCACCTCAGTAAGAAAGACCGGATTTTCCTTGAAAAATTGTACTATTTCCATGCGCGCATCCAGTAAGAAGATTGAGTTGGATAACATAATAAGAAGGAAGAATCAGATCATACAACTGCTCAAGGACACAATTTTACTAGCTTATTGTAAGTTGTGGACTGCACGTACGTAAGGCTGGAAATAATATAAAAGAACAATTTGCAAAGTTGCAAGTCAATTTCCTAGAAATCTTCTTTACAGAATACATCAAAAAAGAATATCTGCTCACTTGAAGCTATCAATCTTCTCTGGCACTTCGGTCGACATCATTTAATCAACACTGCCTGTCGTCCCAATCATGCAAATGTGGTGAAGTTCCATTGATAGCAGTAAGCTTATAACCTTGTCTTTGCATCCACGCATAATTTGTCAGATCAAATGATGGCAATGGCTCCATTGGTAGTGTGACAACACCGTTAGACATTGGTACTATACGTTAGACTTTCTACTCAATGTCTACTTGTGGTTATTAGGCTTCTATCATAACACAAGCAATAGATGGTCATTCATTCAATGCTTAGACCACTAGAATATTCACTGTAATTCGGAATCCGGGACTATACATCAAACCCATCATTGCAAGCATAAACAAAGGATTAACAAGAATACATTCCACTGCTGACTACCATCAGTCGGAGAAATTGTCTTAACCAAATTGATAACACTCAAATAAACATTCACTCACTATCTGGACCTAGGACCTGCCCATGCTACCCTAAGGATGAGATAGTCATGACCATACCCATTCATCTTTTTAATAGCTCTCTCACCGTCTTCCTTGTGCACAAAATTCACGAAACCAAAGCCTCGGCTCTTGCCAGAGTGACCATCCAAAATCACACGAGCACGTGCAACAGGCCCGAAACCCTCGAAAAGAGCAAGCAAATCATCGTCGCGAGTATCCTCCGAGAGATTTGAAACCCTGACGGAATTTTCATCATCATACCTTGGTTTCCTATCTGGCCTAGGCGGACCGTACTTCTTGTTGTCAGAGTCTTTACTGGCAGGATTTGGTGCATGATTCTTGTGAGGCGCCTTAGGGCCCTGGCTAGCTTCCCTAGCACCCTGGCCTTGGTTTGTTGAATTAGCGCCTTTTCCTTGGTTGGTTGCCTTGGTGCCTTGGTTAGTTTCGTCATAAAGTCTAGGCGGACCGTACTTCTTCCACTTGTTTTCAGAGTCTTTACTAGCAAGATTTGGTGCATGATCCTTGTAAGGCGCCTCAGGGCCCTGGCTAGCTTCCCTGGCGCGCTGGCCTTGGTTTGTTGAGTTAGCGCCTTTTCCTTGGCTGGTTGCCTTAGCGCCTTGGTTAGTTTCATGGGGTAGCTTCTTATCCTTTGGGGAACAGCTAGACCCCTTGTTCGAGGGATCTGGACGACGGATTGAGTTTTTCGTTCCAACCTTGGGAATGGCTGCCGTTGTTGGTGTTACAATAATCGGGGAGTATCCATGTTGAGCCTTAAAAGAATTTTTGGTTGAAGGAACACATAGGCGATGAAGCAAACTTGACTTTTTATCCTGAGCAGATAAGCAAGGCATAAGTACTGGTTCATCTGCTGCGATGTCCACAAGAAAAATTTCGTCGCCAGAAGACAAGATGACAACACCGAAATCCTTAGGACTGAAAGCCATGAACGAAAACTCATCTGGTAAATCAATCTCATGCCTTATCTTCCAAACAGCTGGTTTATTACAATAGTCGAATAAAAACTTAAAACAACCAGTCTCGTAACTGAACTCGCCATCCTTGACAAGTTCCCAAATTCTCAAAACGTTCTTCCGAATGTGTGCATAGCAAACAGAATCTCCAGACACCCCAAGGCATTCGCTAGAAGCAAGTTGACGTCTAATATGGCGATGTAAGATTGGCACATCGAACACATTGCATTGATGACTATCGCATTCATAGTTACTTGTCTTGAGATCATAAGCAACAACCCTGTTAACATCGTCTTCTTCGATCCAATAGACGACTCCGTTATGAGTAATGACATTGCTTATGGACTCATCTCCCTGAGCTTCCCATTCATCTTCCTGAGTTTCCCCTCGGGGTTCAGGGTATGCAACATTATATGTTCTCCACTCATCCAAATCCGAGAAGTATACATCGGCCTCGAAACCAGCATTACTCCTTATAGTAGTCTCAGTGCGCACGACATTGAAAGCACTCTCGTCCGTGTCACAAACCAAACCATACGAAAACTCACCAACGCTGTTCTTCGGCGGCGGCAGAGGGAGTAAAACACTCTCTTTCGTAACCGGGTTACAGACGAAATAACGCCTGATGCCGAAACCGCCGAACGTAACGTCGTGTACGGCAGCACAAAGAACTAAACCATTGCTTGAAGCTGCTAAAATATAAAGCTTGTGATATCCTGGATCGATTCCTTGTGATTCGGCAAGGAAACGAAAGGAAAACCCATCGTAACCAGATAAACCCCTGCAAGATGATACAGATTCTGTAGACATCTCGTTGTTTGAAAAGATTGCCCATAGCCCATCTTCAATGGTTTTGAATTTGTTGCGCATAAAATTAGTGTCAGAAAGCTTAGAAAGCCATACCTTCGAAAGACACCTGAACTTGCAGATGGATTTGATTGGTAGTCTTCCAAAGATGTTAAGCAAGACATCTTTGTTCATGGTGGAAGATGAAGAATCCACCATCATACATATATATATATATATATATATATATATATATATATATATATATGCACATACGATCCTCCTTCTCTATATCTATATATTTATTTAGGGTTTGCTATATTCTACAGAACCCAACCATATAGCAGCCATTATATACTAGCATCCACATACCTCCTAATACAATTCTAGAAATACTTTACTTCCAGAATCTCCCTAACCTAACTTTATAACCTAAAATAACTCAGACGAGTCAGACTTCTGATCAGAGTCTGTACATGTCGGTTCTATATGTTGGATGCCGCTGCAAGCAGACCCACTGACGCGGCTACATTTATTGACAAGCCTCATCAGGCCCTCATCTCCGACCCATGCTCCACAAGGGCCTTCCAGAGTCCCTGGCCCTATAAAAAAAAACAAAAGCACATTTGAGTCCTTGACTTAACTGCCACATTGAGATTGAAATCTTCATCAAGACATGCATATCAGAAATGCATTCCCATTCCTGGTAACGAGGATCCACGGGGTCATCCCAAATTGTGGCGTTGAAGGCATGATATGATGTAGGTGTAGCACGAGCAACGTAATGAGTTCCACATTATTATAGGGTTGGCTACATTCACCACCGCAATGGGGCATTATATTAGTACTCTGTATAAACTAGAGGTGAACTAGCATCGAGAGACAGTACTATAACCTTGTGTGTGCAGTTACCATATTATGTTGCTAAGGATTTCAAGAAGATAAATTGGACAAAAAGGAGAGAAAATAACTTTTTATTAAACTTTATACCGTTGAAAAACATTTTTAAACACCTTCATAATTAATATAAATATAACTGTGAAATTATAAATATTTTGTGTACCAAAATTTTCATAACAATTAATCAATCGAAGGTACATATTTGAAATAGCTCAATTAGCCTGGGACGAGTCGGTGATTGAACTAGCTCAATCAATCTGGGAAGAAGAGATTATTACTCTCCGGAACCAAACGACCGGTAATTACTGACCATATGAATTCTCATCCTTGTCATCGCCTAATCCCCACTTTCTGCAGCCTCTAGAACTTACCTTGACTCCTTTATTTTAGCATCTTCGTCTCCCAGTTGCTTCAATGAGAAGTAAGGTATTCTTGTGAGGGAATACGTTATAAATTTCTTGTTTTAAAACTGCAAGCCTTTTCAAGGTTGAAGCATTAGGGTCGTAAAAATTGAGATAATTGGAACCCAGGGACGGACTTACATGAGGTCTAGTGGGGACAACAATCTCCACTAGAATTTCCTAAATCACAATATTGGGCTTGGAAAATCTAGTTAATCACAAATTTGTCACCCTTTAATACTAAATATTATCTAAATTGCCTTCAATTATATAAGTTTTACCGGTAATATGCTCGTATTGTATAAAAACTCTATTAACTAAAACTTCTTACAACTTATCTGGGATCTTAGTGACGCTATTTAAAGCCAAAAAAGAAATATTAAACACCTAAATTTTTTTTGCGGCCTTCGGCCGCATATGTTTCGGCAATAGTATACATATGTGTCCCCCAACCAATAATTCCTAGCTCCGTCCCTGTTGGAACCGTAACTTAAAGCGCCTCCGCTGTTCGTAAAGGCAAACAGTTGTTCATCGGCAAGTCTTCTAAACTCTTTAGTCCAGACCGATGACTGGCATTGTTCCTCGTTGTCATCATTCCTCTTCTTGTATAACCACATGTCATAACAAGAATGCTTGTTGTTGAAATCGTAATATCCCACGTTACAAGACAAAAACCCACCTAAAACCCCAATTTTATGAATAAACCCCAATTCACTAGGTGGTGGTGGAAGCTGTTCACCAAAACTTTCATCAACCAAATCGAATACCGTAATCATCCCATCAACAATGTGCCCCCAGTAAAGAGCTCCATCCAAAAAGACACCTGGTCTCTGCCGATTGTTGTAAACACTGAAATCAATCCTTCCGGCATTTCTCCATTCAGTACCACTACCGAGAGTGCATATCACGGCCTTTACAAATTAAGTGGAGGCCGTCTTTATACAGTGCAACAACCTTGTACTCATTAGTTGAAGGAAGATAACCAAAACCGCACGACCAATAACTATATTTACCTAAGTCTATCGTAGGTTGAGGAGGAATGACGTACTGTTTGGTCATGGGGTTAGAAACACAAAACCTATCTTTCATATCACAAACGCATATCAAACCATTGATGGAACCGACATAGGTGTAGTTATAGTGCTTAAACGGAGGTGTTAGATTGATCCTTCTAATTCTAGCAATGGGTGACTCATGATTCTCAGTGTATTCGAAACAGTAAAAATGTTTATCCGCAGCCAAGGCGATAAAACTCAACTTACCAGAATCGGCATAACGATCCACACGACAATTACTTGCGTATATCTTCACTACGCCACAGGGGCCTGTTTGTAACGTTTTTTTTTCGCATCTGCAACGTTAATTGCCGTTGCGCAATTTTTTTTTAACGTTGCTGTAAATAAAAAATTTTATTATTAATTAAGCAACGTTACGGCAACGTTGACTACCGTTGCGCATGAAGGGGCTTTTTTGTCTTTTCACCGGAAAATAGAATTCCTGCCCTTAAATGTCGTATTATCTTCTTTTTTTCATTTATAATTTTTTTTTCCTTTTTTCTCTTCTCCTCCTCTCCAGTTCGTCTGGATCTGAAATCTCCGTCTCTTTTTTCTCTTCTCCTTTTTTCTCTTCTCCTCTTCTCCAGTTCCTTTTTTCCCATCTCCGTCTCTTGTTTTCCTCCTTGTTTTTTTTCCTCTTCTTCCTAAACTGAAACTAGATCTGAAATCTCATCTCACTTTTTTTTTCCTCTTCTCACTACCCGACCACCATCAATAACAATTTCTTCCTTGTTCCTTCAACACTATCTTTAAGGTTCTCCAAGAAATCAAGTTAGGTTTTTTCGATCTCCGACTTTTCCCTATTTCTGCCCTCTTTTATTTCTGTGAAAACCCTAATTTTATTTCTGTGAAACCCCTATCAATATCATTAGATCAAGAAGAAACTCATCGATAAAACGAGATCTATTAAATCAACAACAATGGTGGCTCCTAAATCTACAGATGATGCACCACCTTCGTCAGATGTCTAACGGGTTCAAGTTTCTAACCCGTCTAAGTTCAGTACAAATTTCTTTAGATTATTAGTTTCTCTTGATATATAATTAGGGATTTGATTTCTACTAGTTCTATAGTGCGTTGATTTCTTCCTTGGGTTTTTCTATGGTGGTTTATCTTTTTAGTTTGTGTATGTTTTTTATTCAGGCACCAAAGAAGAGAAAGCTCTACCACCATCTGGCATCTCTATACAAAACTAAATTTGGTGGTGGTAAACAAAAGGAAAAGGTCGATTTCATAATCTTCAAATTTAAATATATCTTGGGTTGTTCCTATGTGTTGATTATAAACAATTTGCAGTGAATTTATTAATCAATTACGTGGAATAAGGAATTTTATGTGGAATCTTGGTTTTCTTTTGTGTGTACTAGGCAACCTAGGTAATTTGTGGTTCAATTCAGTCTTGTTATGTAGAATTATAGCTTGTTACCGTGGTTTAGCTACTAGTTGATGTTTTCTGACCGTGTAATGGTTTATTTTTGTCCTTTGCATGACTTGGATGGAGTTACCCTTGTGATACATAAGTTGCTAGAATAGTCTTGTATTTGTGTGTCGGTTAAGGCAATGTGTAGAATTATCTTGTATTTGCTAGAATTATCTAATCTTACATCAACCCCTCATTTGTTACCATGCCAGTGTTGTGCACAAGTTAGTGGTGGAGTGGAAGTGTTTTGCACAAGTTAGTGATGGACGCATGTATGAAATCGTGTCCTGCTAGAAATGAAATGTAGAAGCTTGCAGACTAAATGACTATAAAAGATAGAGAGTTGCCAGAATAATGGCTTTAAAGTTCTTGTTAGTGTTTCATGGTCAGTGTTGTTCTATTTGTCAAAAATGGGTGTTTTATAGAATGTTAAAGTGATTGTTGTTTAACGTATTTAGGTGGTGAAGGCATATGCGTTCAATAAAGCTTGGATTACAGGTTTTCTTATGGATATATTTGGAGCTGTCTTACTGCCAGAGAATGTATTAAGGTTATGAACTGCTGATTGTATTGATTGTTGAAGAGTTATGTTACTGATGCAGGAGGCTTACTTTGATGATGAGTCAGATGAAGTTGTAATCTCATCACTGAGGCTTGGTGACGACCAGGAGAGGTAACCTTCCTAGCTATTTTCAAACATAAATCTATCACTTCCGACTAAATGAATGAAATGTTTAATGAGAATGCGATGATGAACCAGAAAGGTGGGGAGTCAAAATTTGTTACAGGGTATGTAGTTTGGGCGAAATCAGGGAAGTATCCTGCTTGGCCTGGTATTGTGATTGATCCAGCATTGCGAGCTCCTTAAAAGGTTCGGAGCATGTTTGTTCCTGGAACTAGTTGTGTTGTGTTCTTTGGCTACCGGGAACGTAAGAGATAGGGTAAGTTACTTGACGTTAAGTTTTGTTTCCTTTGCTTTGTTTATCAGAATCATGTTTACCTAGTCTGAATTATACACTATTGATGTCGGGCAGGAATATTCATGGGTGAAACATGGAATGCGTTTTCCTTTCATTGATTACATTGACAGGTATGCTGTTACTCTCTTTCCTTCTTGAGTTTCTTGTCTCTGGCTTAAATTGTAATTCTGGTTTTGGTATGAAGATGGGTTTTTGAAATATGTGGTTGTCTTCAGATTTCAAGGGCAGACACAATTATATAAGAGCAAGCCTAGTGATCTTCGAAATGCGATAGAGGAGGCTTTTCTAGCAGTGCATGGAGTTGCCGCTTGACACACTTCCTTCGCAGTCAGGTTACCATCCTTCTGTATCCAATGGAAGGATCCAAGGGGCGGCTGATCCTGATTGTTATCGGGGATCTCACTCTCATACTGAGTAAGTTGGAAGCCGATCCTGTTTACTCCTTCTCGTTCTTTTTATTATTTGTTTCTTTCAATAGTGTAGGTGTTTAACTATAAATGACTTGAAAGCTTAAGTTCTTGTGCTAAATTTATCATCGTTTATTTACTCTTTGTGGCAGAGTCATAACTGATCCCGGTGGAAGTAGTTATAGTTGAACATGTACTATTCATCTTAGTAATTTCAGTGTTTATATTCATCTTGAACCGTATAGATGCTACAAATGACTATAAAATGTGATACATCTGTTCCTTTCTCTTCTTTTGTAGCTGTTGCGTCTTTGGTCATCTCTAACATTGTTTATTGAACCTTGACAGTTGTGAATTTGACCCTGGTCGATCTTCCTTGGTTGACAAAAGTAGCCATTGGTACGTTTTATTCAATATGCACTCATGAGCAGACATGCAGTCGGAATTAGTTATTTTCCAAGGGCCTCATGGTGACTTAATCATTGTTTGCAGGGAAAGCTATACTCTATTATGGATATTTGCCCTCTGATCGATGGATGATATTTACTTACCTTTGTGAGACCTGCACAAAGGCAAAAGGAGAGAAGGATCACAGTGCATACATGTCTGGAGAACTATTTGATGTTCAACTTACTGCTCTGGGATGGCAGCAGGTAAATGCTTTTAAGTGTAGTCGTTTTTTCTCTCTGTTATAAATGCTTCTGGAAAACCATATTGCTGGAATGAGCTCGTTACACTGAGTACCAAGTATCGGGATTTAACAACACATTATCAACTTGCGCTAACTGTAAGTTGCGCACTGTATCTATGAGAGTGAGCAACAGGATAATGTCTTAGTGTTTTTATTATTTGATTTACTTAGCGCCAGACACACACTTATCTTTTTGGACTTGTGATAAAATTTGTCTCCGGGACATCAAGGTGCTCATAATTGTGTGGGTGAATAAGTATAGTGTCAATAAATGGCAACGATTTACCACATCTTACTTTTTTTTTGATATAGCTTACTATCTTAATTGAAACCTAGAGGCATAGATAGATTATCCTGCATCTTGTGGTATTGGAGGCCAAGAGTATGGCTGGTATGAATAAATTAGAGTCGAGATATGGCTTAGACAATTTCATGTTGTGCATGACTTGTTTCTGATCTTATCATTGTTGTACATGACTTGTTGATCCCACTAAAGAGGCTAGTTTCAGTTTTTATATAGTTCCTATAAATGTAACAGTTGGAGAATTCCGTGTTTCTTATAGTCACCTCTTCGTGTCTACAGGAAACAAGCAAAATGTTGTTGGAGACCTTCAAAGATTGCTGGAGGAAGTAGTTATAGTTGAACATGTACTATTCATCTTACTATTCATTAGTTGTCAGTTTTTGTATTTGTATATGTATTTGTATTTGTATTTGTAATACATTTTTTTAATTTAAATACATAATTTATTTATTTTGTAATTTTTTTTTTTTTAATTTTAATTAAAAAATCCGCAACGTTTATAGGCGTTGCCTAAATTACAGAAAACGTTGCTCTAAATAAATTCTGCAACGTTACTTACGTTGCTTTAAATAAAAAAGTGCAACGGAAGATGCAACGTAACTTCCGTTGCTTTAATTAATTAGAGCAACGTTAATAGACGTCACGAAAAATTTGTGACGCCGTATTCGCAACGCTAATAGACGTTGCTTTAATTCTGCGCAACGTCTATAAGCGTTACAAACAGGCCCCTGTGGCGTAGTGCTTGTATTGTTATCACTTTTAGTTCTTTCTGTCGCAGCAATTTCTGTCTCGGCTGCCAATGCCGAGATTTGATGTAGTCGACCAACTCAGTGGCATCATGAAACGGAAGGACTTCCTCTGATTCAGCTTAACCCCGTTCCATTTATCTCCATCTACATGATCTGAACGATCCCTGCATTGACCAGTATCTGGATCTTTTCCATGACCTCACGGCTCTTCAGATGATTCATAGAGTTGAAATGAAATTTGAAATTGGGTTTCTCCCGTTGTTTTTTGTTTTTTTTCGTAAAGGGTTTCTTAAGAGTGACCTTCAGAGAATGATTTGAAACAAAGATGGCATATATTTTTTACACTTCTTCTAATCTTCATAATTGGTTCACATAATACAGAACACAAAAGAAACATCTTTCTAGAATTTCATTTCATTAATAAAAAGCAAAATACAATTACAAAATCAAAGTTTATAATTCAACTTTTATTTATTTTTGGCAATCGGTTCACAATACATATATCTAAAATCTGCCTCTTCACCCTGTGCTCTTCACCCTGTGCTCTCTCCTTGAGATTCTTCTAAGGACATACCTCCGGAAGAAAAACACGCCGTAAGGGGTTCTGTTAATGGGAGATCAAATCTGTGAGAGGAAAACTCATAGTGCAGGGGGATTTGTGATGATTGAAGTCTTCCACGATTCTGCTGCTGCTGTTGATGACGATCCCAAACATATTTTGGTGAAGTTGCTGTTGTTATTGTTTCCAGGGCTAAATTGGAGGAGGAGGAGGAAGAGATGGAGGCACAAATTGGATAGATTTTTCTTTAGAGAACAACTATACTTACTACTTATACTAGGGATTTAGGGTTATGGATTATGATCTAACGGCTGTAGCGTGTTTTGTGATTGAATGTAACTTTGAGTTTTGCACACAGGCCCTGACTGGAGATCCAGGAACTGCAGCAGCAGGTATATATGGATGGGCTTATGTTTATCAAGCTATTATCCAGTGTGTGTGACAGGTAATCTGAAATCACACGACAAACGGATATATGGGATCATTCAAAGAGAAAGGGACATTACGTGCACATGTCTAAATATCAACACAAGTGCAATGCTAGGAGACCAGGTTTGCTTTCTTAGGAATGTTTAAATAGTGGCTTTTGAACATTTTAGCATTCTTCAAGTTTGCAGTACCACAAAATCTGGAACGTAACCTGATAAACACTTTTGCACTCTACCCCGACCTTTATATATTTTGAATCATACAAGCGGATAACAAGAAAGGGCAAGCTTGACTTGCCCGGTAAGGTAAACTCATCAGACCAAACTCATTGCATCCCATGAACATCCCTGTGGCTGTGCATATATTGCCATTTAGATATGACTGATGATGTCCACCAAGATAGTCAAATCAACAAGTTTTAACAGGAGTAACAAATTGGCAGTCAGTGATGTACAACCTATATTACAAGTAAAAATCCGTCGACCTCACATGAAACCACATTTTTTTCTATATTTGATGGATTAATGCCAATCTAATTGCAAGGCTAGCATAAAATATGTAATGTGATCCAGCATTTATTCGGTAACCTAAAACTTGTTAACGTGATCCAAAGAATACATGGTAACATTTCAAAGCAAATTTATTCCGTGCGTTTTTATTTTTGAAAAGAAAAGATCACTAACTTGATAATACATAAACCACTAAACTCTTCAACCCTACCTATGACTGAGCTTGACTATAACATTACTAATTAAGATTACAAACTAAAGACCTGCATTCCCTGATAATAGACATGTCCTCCCATCAATGATGACTTCAAGATCAATATCCAACACTAGTTCTCGGTACTTTTTGTTGTTGGGGTCATATAGAACTAAACCTCGATTCACCTCCCATAAAGTCTCGTTGTTCTTGAAACTCCATACCAACTTTAAGCACTTAGCGGTACTAATTATACTTTCCTGGGTAATGGTATAACTTTTAGTCCAAGATTCTTTCACTCCATAATCTTTCATTGTCCATACATCAACGTGGACATCAACAACCCGAAAGATTAAACATAGGCACCCTCCCAATACTCTCACAGATGTATCAAACACCCTTTCCAAAGGTTCTTCTAGATATGACTCCGGCAGTACCACCTCCTGAAATCTTTCGTTAACAATATCCATACAGACTAGTACAGTGGAGTTGTCTCCAATAGTACACGCAAGCCAATGAAGAGCTCCATTAAAGAGCACTCCTTCTTTAGAGTGCGTGTAATGGAGATAATACGGTATACTCTGGTTTCTTTCCCATGAATTGAGTCCTAACGTATAGACATAAACATTAGAACACTTTGAAGCACGGCTGAACACAACCGTAACCAATTTGTAATTGTTAGTTTTGTGAGCATAACAAAATCCATATCCAGTATTTATGCCTATTGTGTTTTCTCTTGGTGCTGTGGATATTTCCTCGCATCCGTTAGTTGTCAGATTCCAAATATAATCTTCATCATAAATAGAACGACAAAATTCAAGATCACTTTTACAGAGACGTATCCATACCAGACCATCACAAGAAGACAAACACTCAACTTTATCACAATCGTGAAATATAGAAGGGTAATCCATCTGATTAATAAATTCACATGCTGATGTTGATGATGATGTTGACAATGGCAATAAAGATGATACTGACTTATAATCCATCTTATATCTTTCTTTTTTAAGAGCGTCATGAACACAACAGTAGCACCATTTTTTATACTGCTAAGCTCATGATGCATATTTTGAAAACCACGGCTACCAAACAGTGCACAAAAATACTTGCATACGCACCTAAATCGCATAAGAGACCTCCTTGGTAGCCTTATGAAGATTTCTTGGAGGATCTCTTCCGGGAGGTAATCTGACATTGTTGCAATGGCCTCTTTCCTATTCTCCTACTTCTTGCCGCGTGAGAGGAGGAAGAAGAGAGTAATAGGGTTGTTAAGTAAGTGCTAATGTAAAACCCTAACAAGAGAAGACCTTTATATAATAACTAGATTTAGGCCCGTGCTACGCACCGGGCGTGGTTAACTTCTTCCGTAAACTGGGTAGTTTCCTCGGTTTTGCCTTGCAAAATGATGATGCCCATGTCTTTCTGTTATTTATTTATTTTCTTAACAAAATTAAAATTAAAGAGGGTCTTCATGTCTTTTATTGGAAATCGGAGGTGAGGGAGCCATTCCCTTGATTCTTAACAAATAATGATGATAGTTATCCGTGCATTTTTGTTATACTCGCTAGCAAATCTCTTTTTTTTGACAAAATGATGGTGAAAAATTTTAGTTGTGCCTATTTGTTATATCTTCCAATGAATATCTTTTAATTTTTCTTCCTTCCAAAATAATGGTGAAAATTGATAATTGCTAGAGTCTTTTATTACTCTCTTTCTTCTTAATAAAATGGTGAAGAAAAATTTGATAGTTGTCTTCGCCTTTTCGTTATACCCTCCGGCGAATCTTTTTTTGTTCCTTACGAAATGGGGATAGTTGTTGGTGCATTTTTGTTATATCCTCTGGTGACTCTTTTTTCTCTTCCTGACAAAATAAAATGATGATGAAAATTGATAGTTGTCCATACCTTCGGTCAAAGCTCTTATGCTTCCAAATAAAAGATTTATGATAAGAGTAAGGCAAGAATTAAAATAATGAAAATATTAATACTTGTTTGTACTTCCTCGTAGCTATTTTTTTTCCCTCTCGCCATTGTATAGTCCACTGCTTTGACGATATTTGCTAAAGATCTCCTAATCTATCTATGTATCTTTAAATTTCACACTTTTTCAAAGATTTCTGGCTACCGAATATATCTTTGAATACCATTGAACTCAAAGGAGTAGGTTTTTGAGAAGATTAGAATTCGTTTGGAAATTAAAGTGTTTTTTTTCTTAAACTACGTGCTTTCCCTGTTTAGGCTGTCAATTGCAAGGGCACAGGATTCCTAGAATTGTTGGGTATACTATCCTGTCGATTAACCAACAACTACGACCCCATGCTAAGCTCAAATTAGGTACCAAACTTCTCATTGTACTGGGTTAACCGGAATTAGATGTCATTGTCATGAAAGAATTCGACTCTACAGTTGCAAGCCGAGATCCTACAGTAGCAGGAATGATCACCGGCTATGGTGGTACAGACATCCTATTTGCTAAATATCGTCCACACTAAACTGCAGAGTAGGGAAATATTCAGCTCCAATACCAATAGGAAACGGAAATACAATGTGTGCAGTAATTGCTAAGAACATTAACAGGACCGAGCTAGCCAAGATACGGCTACAATTTTGCTTATTTTTCGAAATCGAAATTTATCAATGTCTCAATATGTTATATTTCTCCCTGTTCATAAACCAACTGAAATTTATCAATGTTTCGGTATGTTAATGTTTTATAATATCAAGATGGCGTACCCATAATTAGCGGATATTTTGGTAACCCCGGTAGCTTTTCTGGATACCAAGCATAATCAGTTTCCCATTAGGTTTTAGAAGGCCGAGTGACGGTAGGAAAGGATGAAAAGCAGATACTGTGTCGATGATCCTATCCATTGTACCTATGGCAGCCTACAATATACACATCCGTCCAAATTTTTAATGGTGTGGCGTATGGGTATAATTGAGAACAGATGTATCAATTAAGGGATTCTTTATGCTTGGGGTTGTTAGTTGTATAAGTGCTGTGACATACCTGCATATGATCCTGGTCACGGCTAACCAAAATAAGTCAGCGTACCAAGATGTTTGATAGGTTCCTTCTCCTTCTAATGAGGTGTTAATTGCAGTCACCTTTGAGACCAAAAGCCTTAGCAAACTTTACAGCCACATGGTCGAGACAACCTAGAAAATGAAATTTAAGCTGAAAGTTTTTGTTGCCTTGGAAAAAAACAAATGCTCGGAACTATTCTTACCCACCATTATGGAGTTGTAAACCACGTTTAATTTATACATCTAAATGATGTTTAATTTTCCTTTACCTCACCACAATCCGCAGTCTCGACAGTAGATTTAGTAGTTCCAGCATCTGAATTAACTGTTTCCGTTGCTCCAACAACATTGTAACCGTCCACAACCTTATGCTTTCCACCAAGCCAACTGGTTTAACTGTGCAGATGAAAAACTGAGAACCGTTAGTGTTTAGACATGAATTTGCCATTATAGAATTCCAGGACCAGTATGCTTCTTCACAAAGTTCCCATCTGCAAACTTTGTCCCATAAATGGACTCTCCACCAGTCCTGTTACCTCTGGTGAAATCCCCACCCTGACATATGAAGTCTGGGATAATCATGTGAAACTTGGAATCTTTGTAGTGAAGGAGGTTCCCAGATACTCCAATCCTTTTCTCACCAGTGCACAGGCACCTGAAGTTCTCTACTGTTTTCTGATCAACAACATCCTTAAAGAGTTCCATCACAACACGGCCCAGCTTTTGCCTCGCCAATAGCTATGTCAAAGAATACCTCAGGAGTCGCCATTTTCTCAATTCTTTACTACTCAGATTTGAGAAAGAATAATCGGCTGGGCACATACTTAGCACACATGAGTATGAATGAGTGCAGAACATATATAGTCCAACTACAAATCATATGTAACTCATGGAGGTAGAAATTACCACTTCTTCGATAATGAAATCACACAGTAGCTCAATCCTTTTTTGCAATGTGATACACATGACAATTCTGACGATGTAAACTTAAAGTTGGCTTTGGTCTAAGTGGCATCAATAAATGCTCGACCAAGTATACACCAGATGGTAATGTTATGGCACAAAAAAAGAGTAGTTAGCAAGTCTTCTGTGTATGTACTTGGTCATGGTGAACTCTGAGATATGGATGTGTGGGTGCACTGTTCTTCATGTAACTCAATCAGAGATTCCTAAATATTTCTTGTAAGGAATTAGCAAAATGCAAAGGTCGTCTTGGAGCGAGAATAATTATCCTTCGAAAACAGCTCTACCTACAGGCTAAAATATTTCACATGATCTGATTTTATTAATAACAACTGGTCTATAACATAGAGCTATCCACATTGATCAGTCACATAACATAGAGCTATCCACATCATAAAGTTTGAAGAGTATTTAGTTCAAGATCAATAAATAACATTTTTCTTTAAGATGAAAGTTAGAGATCAGCTGACTAACTAACTCCAGGAATGGACACTACAATCTTCCAACCAAACCCCTATATCAAAGATTCGATACACAAAGTGATACTGATTCTAATAATAAAGCAGACTTCTGAATATTTCTAGCCATATGAGCTCTTCCTTAACCAAGGTGTAATATATAAAACGTCTCAGAGTGGTGAATGTTAACTCATTGTCGTCTCGACGACAATTTTTTGATTAAAAATCCAATATGAAATTAGAGCAACGGCCTTATTATTTCCTTATTATTTAAAGAAACATACGCAACGCCCTTGCCCTCACTGACATATAACAGGTAAATTCACACAATGAAAAGAGTAACCAAAGAATTTGATGAAGGTACAAACACTATAGCGATCTGATTAAGACGGATCAATGACATCCTGGTATGTCAATGTATATATGACCCTAACCAAATTCTAGAGAGATGGGTCCTCAAGGCTTGTGATTGTAGGTTTGGATACTTTAAGGATCTGATCTGTGTATATGGAGACAAACTGATCTCAAATACACTGTCACATACCGATTAAAAACTAATACTATATCTATCGAGCAGAGCTAAGCATACCTCCACAACATGCCGAGCATCTTTTAGGTCGAGGAATATGTGGCAACTTCACTGAACCACTGAAACGCTTTTGTCATAAGTTTTACGACCAATCTGAAGCTCGCTTTTTATCTTTAGCTTCTCTACCGATTTGGCTGATTGCCTTCCTCAACACCTTACTCTGAAAAAACCTAGCTTGGTTTCTGCTTGGAGGAGAAAAGAGAGATAGAATTTGCTCGCTTTTATATTGCGCCGAAGAAATTCTAATTTACTATGAAAAGACGGAAACAGGCCCCAAGGGGCGAGCAAAAAGACCAAATAGGGGCCAGCCATTCCCAGACTTAAAGTAGGTAACATTTGTTTTTTAACGGAGTTAGTTGGAGACACACTTGTCAAATATTAATTGGTCCAAAACTTAGTTAACTAAAGTAGGTATACATCACCAACGTAGGTGAAATTTTAAAGAAGTGTAAACGAAGTGTAATTTTATATTAACCAATAGACGATTGCCAAGTGTCCTCCCCATAATGCCTCCCTCCCAAATTCCCTTTCTCGACCAATAGGAAGTTGTGGTATTGTCACCGCGCGACGTGGGGGCTTTTACAACTTAGAGCTTTTAGTGTATGATAACAAGCCCAATAAGACTAGAAGGTGACCCAAAGAGATTAAGATCCACACACAGTAGGCAATAGCGCACACAGTGGGAGACCAGAGTGTTGATCAGACATTTGTTTCCATCTCTAGCATTAGTACTTTGTGTAGAGCTTGTACCTGGTATTTAGTTCAGTCTTGAGAGCTATTTTCTTGCCACTAAATCTTAAACCCGATTGTGACTTTTATCATTTCAGTGAGAGCAAAAAAGGAAGTGAAAGAAATTTAGCCGGGTTCTACAGTTATCACGAACATCATATGATGCTTGAACGCTAAGTCTCTCTGGGAGAATACGGTGAAATCTCTTTTACTTCCAGTTGCAAGTCAAAAAAGACTTTATTTACAGTTTAGTAATCAAAAAGGCAAACAGGTTGGCAAATGCTTTGACTCAAAAACTCAATGCAAATCTCCCTTTTGCTCTACAGCAAGTTATCTCTTTTACATCCAGATTACATCATACATTTCAGCAACAAGAAAAAAA
>JAJJMA010084172.1:0-10604 GCA_023529015.1 Papaver nudicaule
TTTTTTGTCCTGTTTACCCTTTGAGATCTGTAAGCATACTGTGTACTACAGTGATTTCTCTACAATAATATACAATGATTTCATACAATGTTTCTCCCGCCCAAATTGTTTGAAATTAAGAACAGTATTTTCTCCCACCCAGATTGTTTGAAAATTAAGAACAGTGTCTGAATTATAGAGAGTTGCTGAGTTGGAGTGATAGCCAAATATTAATTTTGTTTTAATACACCTGTCATGACACGTCAGCATGAGTGTAAAAGGGAGTGCTATAGAGAGGGCCGAATAGCAGCGCCGCATTGCATGTTATTTTTAGCAGCTACTACAAAGGGGACCCACCTATGTCTAGCTCCATATTATACTCAAGTCACGTGGTGAAATGTTGGTCAACAGTCCACTCCTCTTTGTACAGTCAGAAAATGCTGGCCACGTCTTATTTTCCTCGAAACTGATTTATTTGGAAGCTGCCTGGTGTACCCCAAGTCTGCTGTCACTAGCCCCCAATGCATTAAATTTTTTAAAGTAGGGTCATTTAACATTTTTGATGACCTATCAAATTTTCTACCAACTAAATTAGCCTTCCACCGGTCAACTTGCAACAACAACAAAGACTGAAAGTTTCATCAATAGGAAAAATTAGATTAATTGTTTTCGAAATTGCTTGTTAGAGGACCGTTAATGCTCCCTGGTTTATAGCGTTCTGTTTTATTTTCTGGTTGTGTTACTGCTGATGGTGTTGGTTATAGTTTCATCCTACCAAATTCCGGTCTGAATCGGCCTACGAGTCTGGACATGAATCGGATTTGTGCTCGGGTAAGACCCACTTAACCACTTGTATTATTATCTTTTCTTATAATAACCAAAAAAAGTATAAAAAAAAAAGAAAAGAAAAAAAGGAATGCATGTTAAAAAAAGTTAGGAGCGGGTGGATAACAAAATTGGTGTCATTAGGGGCTGTCTAAAAAAATTTAGGGCTACCTACCGAGTAGTTGTATTGAGAGTTACCGAATACTCCCACTGAACCCTGACTTCAATTAATTCATCATCTATTTCTACCGAGTAGTTAGAAAGGATGTTTGATTAAAAAATTTTGCACTACTCGTCGGTAGCTTGAAAAAGTAGCCTCAATTTTTTTTAGTAGCCCCTAATGACGCAATACTCCCAGGATAGTTTAATTGGGCCGACCGAGCGAAGCCAGGGAGGACCCTATATATGGTGACTTTGTGTCAATTGAATAGTTATTTTTTTTCCAATTTGACACAAAAAGATTGGATTTCATCTTCCCTTTTTTCCACCGTCCGACAGGATAAGACATAAATGCCCCTCTGTGTTTTTTTTTTCTTTTTTTCCCTTTAGACAGTTTTGTAGATAAGCCAAAATATGAAGGGTAAATTTGGAAAATTAAAAAGTCAAAAAACCGGGTCATAAATTAAATTGTGAAGGGTATTTTTGTCCAATGATTTTTTTCTAAGTAAAACCCAAAAAACCATTCGAGGGGTATGGTTTCTTCTTCGTTTCTTCTCTCTGAGAATCAAACCTATCAATTTCTCTCTGAGCAATCACGAAATCAAACCTATCAATTTGATTTGTTCTTTTCTCTGAAACCCTAACTCAAACCTATTGATTTCAATTTCTTCTTCTCTTTGAAACCCTAACTTCAATCACACATCTATTTCTTGAATTTCAGTTTAGGTTTAGGATTTTCAGCATCGATGATGAATTAACGGCGATAAGACACAAATCTGGGTCTTATAAATTGATAAGGCAAAGAGGTATTTAACTTTCTTCTCTTCTGCTAAGTTTTTAAGGTTCCATTAATGGCGGTACTAAAAGTTACAGTTAGGGCTTCAGTTATTGTTTGATTTGTTAGGTTTTATTCAATTGGTTCAATCATCATAGCAGAAATACCAACACATTAAACTGATTTTTCATTACACATTACTTTCATTGTTAACTGTTTGGATTAAGGGTTGGCAAAGTGGATTAATCCAAATGCAATTACTGAAGGGATGTTTGCTAATCAGTTCAGTGATTGTGTTGTCTGTTTTTTGTTTGTTGATTTTATTTGCTTGTTAAGATGATATAAGAACTTATAACTTGTTTAGAGATGAAGAGAGTGATATAAGTCAGATGGGTAAAAACTGGAAGTACTGATGATTCTTAACCTTTTTTTCTATCTTTCTCTGCCATGGTTTTAGGTTAAATTGTTTTGCTTGTAACTAGTTGTTCAATTGTTGGTTCGTGATGAATTTTGGATATGTTGTACCCGCATATGTCAGCAAGGTCTGGTTAAAATTTGAGGTCGCTCTGATCACTTTAAGACCCTGAAACGATTGACTTAGCTAACATGCGTTTCTGTAGGATCTCAAGGAATAGGCGGACTGTTTTGCTTATAAATCAATATTTACAAGTTGGGTTGTAGCCAATTCTGGATATGTTATAATAGAGTATATCAGGAAGATCAGGTTAAAATTTGGGAATTTTCTGACCAGTTTAGGACCCTAAAACGATCGATTGAACTAACTACGCTTCTGCAGGAATTTGACACCGAGTAGGGATGTTTGAGCTCTTGTATAGAAGTATCTAACCGTTAGACTTTTCTGAAATTTTAACTGTAGGTTGTACATGGTATATTTATTGTCCGGTAAAAATTTCATAAAGATCGGGCTACATTAGGTACCCCAATTCCTCTACTGGGTATGACTGTCTGTGCAGGAAAGCATGTCAGAATCTGGAAAGCGGAGTGCCTTGTACCACTGTTTCTAGTCGTTAGAGCCTTCCGAAACTTATATATGTTGTAGATTATGTTCATATGTGTTTCTAACATGAATTCCATGAAGGTCAGGTAAATGAAACATCATTTAAATACCTTGTGTGTTAGCACCTATAGACCTGATTTAGTTCCTTTGATACTACACAGATTCTGATTCTTGCATACTCCTAGGCTATTGAGTATACTTCTGCTCAAACTCACTTAGAGAAGCCTACACAATTGAAACAGATGGTTTCAGTGGGATGGGATCATCCTCCACAACATTTAGAGAAAATGAGTATTATCTATAATTTCAGCAAATTTTGATGCAAATTTTGCTGTTATTAGCATTTCCCTGACGTAGGATTGCATTGTAGAGATTAGACATTTACTTTAATTATATGTTATGCTTATGCTATTCCATTTTGCTGCCATGGTAGAGATTTGATGTGGAACAACATAAGTGGCAGCAAAGGAGAATGGAAATATTGCATCTCTGGAACACCGTAGTAGTTTTGATTCCACCCAGACTTCACTTCCCATGGCCAATGGGTTTAGTCTGAACGAGACAATTACACGTACCTATCACAACAACCTGGGTATCATCTTCGGGAGTAACATGTCAGCGTACACAGTTGCCGCTTATCCTGTGTTGGGCCATCACAGTGCATAAAAGCCAAGGGTTAACACTTAACCAAGCAGTAGTGGATATAAGACCAAAGGAGAGTCTTGGTTTGACATTTGTCGCATTATCACGTACAAGAAAACTTTCAGATCTTGCATTCCAACCCATGTTTAGTTTTGAAAGACTAGCAAGAATTGGTGAATGCAAGGCACTTCCAGAAAGTCGCCGAGAGGAGAAGCGATTACAAGAATTATAAAATGCAACATTGTAGAGTTTAAAGTTTGTTACTATTTTGTTTACATTTTTTTTTTTGGCTTCAGTCGGGCGGCCCACTCCCACCGTGGTAGCGGTCATCCAGTATAAAAAACAATATAGATGGTCCCATGTAACCGACTTCGAGCATTTCATCATTCCATCTCCCTGATTATCTTACAAAATTACTTTGTCCTATATGCTTTGGATTCGGCCATTATAAAAGTGGTATAGAAAAATGGATAAAATATCAGAGAATATAATCAAGTGGAGCTGATGATTCATTTTAGAAAAATGGACAAGAAGATATCAGAGAATATAATCAAGTAAAGCTAAATCATTCTTGAGCCAGCTGCAATGTAGATCAATTCGCTGTCCACCCTACCAAAAAGTATGCAAACAACCCACTTTTTGTTTCACCCACCTCAGGCCCCATTGGGTCCATTTGTCCATTTTTCCTATGTACTTTGGATTCGGCCATTATAAAAATGGTACAGAAAAATGGACAAAATATCAGAGAATATAATCAAGTGAAGCCGATTCATTTTAGAAAAATAGACAAAATATCAAAGAATATTATTTTTCTGTAGGATTTTTTTCTCTCTCATTTAATCAAGTAAAGAAACCTGGCTTAATCTGGCCCCATAGTGGAGTATTAGGCCCCATAGAAATTTAAACCCATCTAGGGTGAGTTGTTATGGGATGTCTTCACAGGGGTGGAATATACTATATTACCCTTCACTACTAATTAATCATACTAACTAATCCCACCCCAAATAGTAAAATTAACCTTAATCCAAAAACCCTAAAATATTTAAACCCAAAAACTTTCCAAAACCAAAATCATTTCACTCTCAAACAAAAACAAAAACAAAAATTTCGAATCCGCCCACTCGAGAATCAAGCCGGAAACTTCGTTAAAGGTGTGTAATCTTATCTCGATCGTTTTTAGTATGTTAGTTGCTTATTATACGTGATTTGGTTGCATGAAACTCTGATTTTTCGGCAATTTTTTCGGCTGATGATACCAGAATCGTTGGATCCGAAACAACATATCCAACGATTGTTCATCTTCACTAGCAACAATCGTTTTCTGTTTTATCACATATATACCGATTATGTTTTTAATATGAACAAACGTTAGATGTAGTGATATATATGAACCGATTATTGATCATCAGCACTTCATGTAAAATTCCATGCAAGTTACGTAGTTTTGTAGTCGGTGGATAACTGCCTATATATTGAACGATTATGTTTTTAAGAACAACAAACGTTATATGCAGTGATATATATGAACCGATTATTGATCATTAGCACTTCATGTAAAATTCCATGCAAGTTACGTAGTTTTGTAATCGGTGGATAAATGCCTATATATTGAACGATTATGTTTTTTAAGAAGAATAAACGTTAGATGTAGTGATATATATGAACCGATTATTGATGACCTCATCAACTCTGTTACGTGGCTTAATACGTAGTGTAATCGGTTTATTGTATATGATATTTCCACCGATTGTTTGATTATCGGTGTAGGTTGTTTACTATATGTACCGACTGTTTTGATGGGTTTAATCGGTTTATGAAAAACACTATGTCCACCGATTCTGTAGTCATACACAGTTTGTCGTTTTATATTATATATGTTATTCAACGATTGTGCATGTTGCTTTTGATAATCGGTTTACAATGTTTAAAATATATGCCGATTTGGTGCTATAGAAATGGACGATGAGAGGATCAAACCCCGAGATCTGGAAAGAGTGCGACAAGTCAAACGTACTCCATGTCATGAGACGTTTCTCGAAGAGTGTATTCGTCTCGTCAAGCATTTGGCTGTGGTGGAAATTCACGAGTTGATTTACTATTGTACTGATAGGCTTGAGAAGATCGAGGAGTTCAGCAGAGAGGAGGCTGACTGGAAGGAAATGGAGAAGGCTGTGAAGCTGCGTGAAGAACAGGATGCTGCAGATGAAGCTCGTAAGGCCGCCGCTGCTGCTGCTGCTGCTGCCAGGTTTGCTGCCGCCTTTGCTGCTGCTGAAGATGATCTCGACCATCCTCCTGGTTTCCCAGCAAAGCGCCGTCGTTAGATACTTATGGTGATGATCATGAAATGTCTAAGTAGTTAGAACTTTAGGTGGTTTAAAGACTTGTTGTTGTTCTTGTTTTAAGACTTTTTGTTGTTCTTGTTCTTGTTTTAAGACATGTTGTTTGGATTACGTGTTTCAGTTTAAGACTTGATCTATGGATGAATGTTATGTTCTACTACTTACTTCTTCTGTCTGCGTAAATCGGCGTATATATATAAATTGGCTGACCGATTAAGTTTACTTGAAATTGGTTTTTTCCTGTAACTTCACAATCGGCGTATAATCATTAATTTTGTGAACGATTAAGTTTACTTCAAATTGGTTTTTTCCTGTAACTTCGCAATCGGCGTATAAATATGTATACATTCACCGATTTTGTACATTTGAATTTTCCTTTTTTATGTTTGTGTAAAATCGGCAGATGATTCTATTTGGAAAAACCGATTAAGGCCGATTATCAGGATTGTACCTGATAATCGGCCTTGTATAAGTAAAATATACGCCGAATGTATAGCACAGAACTTTCAAACATGCTAATGTTAAACCGAAACACTTTCATACATACATTAATCATTGTTCAAAATGCAAAATACAACATATGAAAGCTCCAAAATAAGACAATCCCTTCACAAAACCAAACTTAATACTAGGCCAGGTCTACCACATATGGATCCAAGTCAACCATTACACGCTCATTTGGGTCAATCCCGGATAATTGATTCCATCGTTTCATGTTAGGCTCGTATTTCTCCAACCATTTTGCAGAATCATTGTTGGTGAACCCCGGCCAATAAGAAAACCTACAAAGCGGAGGTAATGGACAATCTTCTTTTAACTTTAGACCGATAAAATGGATCTTCTTGATGTTGACTATAACAATTCTTCTATCCCTTAGTGCTCCACCGCACCTTGCTTCCTTTGGTGTGAATGTCATATTTGTGCCCTCACCAAAGTAATGAACAACGCAAATAAGAGCATCCGCCAAGAGATGCCCACATTGGGGCATCAACATCCAATGCCTACGCAAAGTTGGTTATCCCCTCTCCGGGCCTTGTACGCGAGTAACCAAGTTCCTAAAACGTTCTTCTTTTTCTTCCTTGTTTCCTTCTAACATCATCGAAATATAGAACTCCTTGTGTTGCACTAGTTTCACCGCCATCTTCTGCCTTAAATATTGGCATTGAGTTAGCTCACCCGCCAATCCCATATGCCCTATTTGCTCCGAAGCAACATGGAAACCACAATCTCCATCATCATCGACGTCGTCGGTGGATAATACGAAAGGACGGATGATTTGTGGTAGATGGTCAAAGTACTCCGTGAATATTGTGTAAAAAGTTCTATGAGGCCTACCAAGTGCATCCCTTGGAGTCTTTCGATCGCCAAGTGCGGATCTTAGAGTAACCACTTCACAATCTCCCCTTTCTTGATTCATGGAACCCATTTGCCTTGCTTGTTGCTTGAGTCTCTGTCTTGTGCTTGTGCTAGCTACACTCCCTTGCGAAAAAAACTTTGGACCATTTGAACGTACATCTTCCCCATTTGGTTTAGTCCCTTGCGAAAGAAATTTAGGAGCCTTTTCCTTCACATTTTGCCCCCTCGCACGTCTCTTTTTCATTGACTCCCTAGGCTCGTCTTCTTTGTACCTTGCCTCCGCATATACATGTTGTGAAGGGTCACACCTTGTGGAGTCATCGTCTTTTTGGCCTCTGAGGTAATCATTCAATTCTTGCCTCTCTTTGCTTCTATCCATGTTGGTAGGAGGCCTCCCTACGGACTTTTGTACCATTGGCTCCTGGACGGCAGGTTTCTTGTGGGGGTGGTGTACGAGTTCCAAATCGTGTATCAAACATTGTTGTTGCACCTTGTTCTTGTTGGGGTAGCTTTCGATCATGGCTTTCACAATTTCCAAATCTAGAAAAGAGTGATTCTCGGGAGCCGCAATTGGATTAGGTGTGAAAGAGAGTTGCCTCCAAAACGGATCAATGGCCTCAAGTGGTATTGCCCCCGGGTAATCCGCAATCATGTGGCGACAAGGGAGCCCAAGGGCCGTCATTGTCAAACATGAACATTTACCCCTACATCTTTTACGCCCTCTTGCCTCGTACTTCCTGTAGTATGCCAAATCTGTCATCATATAGTTTATCGCCCAATGCGACACCCTATAGAGAATACCCTTAAGCTTGTACCAGTCTTCACATTTCTCTTTGGAGTAAATCTTCATGTCGTTGCACCTGCTGTATTCCATTTGGCACTTGATCTTAGTGATATCATCATTTGTGTAGACATGGATAGCTTCTTGAACCGTAACCACATTGTTAACACACCCATGAAGTAGCTTTTTAAAACGACCATGACATCCCTCCGCTATACTTGTTGCCTCATTCTTGTAATGCCTATACTGGTAGGTATACGCATACACAAATTTTTCTTTGTAAGGCCCCAACAATTGTTCCGTACAATAATCCACCGCCTTTTTGGCAACCTCACTCCAAGTAGCTATGAAGAGCGCCAACATGCATTCATACTGTGCAATAGTCATCGAATGTACCACGTTATCCCAATCACGTCGAAACTCCAACCATCTAATTCCAGCCTTAATATATTCGGCATCGGCTATCTTCTTCTCTTCCGCTTTTTGTTCCTCCGTTAGTTTGCTAACACGCTCTTCTTCTAATATGTCACAGTGAATGCCTCTAGGTTTCTCAGGCTTTTGAATATGATGCCTACAATTCATCTTGATATTGGCTTGTATGTGCCATGTACAAAGAAAATGTTGAGCTTCCGGGAAAACAACCTCTATGGCGTTCATTAGTGCTTTATCCTTATCCGTTATTATAATCTTTGGAGCTTGACCGGGTAAGTAAAGATCCTTCAAAGTTTCTAAAAACCATTAATAACTCACTTCGTTCTCCTTATCCATAAAACCCCAACCTATCGTGAAAGTTTGTTTATCCGATGTGTGGCAAGTAATGTTCATTAATGGCATATTGTACTTATTCGTCTTATAAGTACAGTCAATGAACAAAATTGGATAGAAGCATCGAGCCAATTCGATCATATCCGGATGCGCCAAGAAAATACGTTGCACTTTGTCATTAACGACTTGCTTCCTCATTGTGTAGTTGTGTTTTTCGACTAGCCATTCACATTGTTCCATAATCTCTCTACCATTCCATGACCCTTTCCTTTGTGCGGCTCTTTCAGTGTAAATTTGCCTCAAAATAGACAAGTTCCCTGGATCATCCACCTTTATCGCCCTTAGGATATCGATTGGCCGGCTTGCAATCATCGACCTCACCTTCTCCTTCTCATGGGGTTTCAACCCACAAACGGAAGAGTGTCCAATAAGAGAATGAGGAGTATCATGGTTGTGATGACCGTTCTCTACCCTACGTAGGAAATACCCTTTTGCATAGCTCCAACCTACTATGATCTTGAATGGGCAATGACACTTCCTTGTTTTACATTTATACTCACACTTCTTACTCTTTTTCACATATGGTTTAGACTTGCTCCAATGACTTGTTGGGGCGCCACTTCGTTCGCAAACAATTTCCAAGCGCTTTATGTTTGAACGTTTGCCAAACACTAGACTTTGGTTCAGCTTCTTGCCTTTCTCTACGAACCAAGCCTTTGCTTCCTCCTTAGTGTTCCATGTCTTCACGGAGAAAACCAAAAAGCAATTAGATCACTATACTTATAGAAATTGTTTTCAAATGAAGGATGAAAAATCAAGATTATGTTGTTGCATACCAAGTCAGTTTGATAGTGGGCAGAAGTATCAGGCAGTAGCTTAGACACGGCTTCGGGTTGATCTTCGAGCCGTACAACAATCTACAAAATTGGAGAAGGAAGTTAGATACCAAAATCGTCTCATATATACAACGATAAGCACCGATTATCTACAATCGGCACATACAAAACTGAATATGAGCCGATTAAAGCTCGAAGAAATTCTAGGTCTCCTGTACTCTTCAATCGGCACATACAAAACTGAATATGAGCCGATTAAAGTTCGAAGAAATTTGAGGTCTCCTGTACTCTACAATCGGCACATACAAAACTGAATATGAGCCGATTAAAGTTCGAAGAAATTCTAGGTCTCCTGTACTCTACAATCGGCTTATATGTTTGCCAACAACCGACGATTAATAACTTGATCAATGTTTTAATCGGCGGTTAGATAGGATTTGACAAGCCGATTCTGGTTCTGCAAACCAAGCTTCCATTAAAAAGCCAGAATCGTTGTTTATAATTCGTATCTTTCAACGATTGTTGTTACTACTGAACAACAATCGTTTGATAATTTGTTGATCATACAACAATTCTGGGTTTAGAAGGCTAAACCCGAGGACAAATTTTGATCTTTTTTCCATTCAAACAAGATTTCAAGCTGCATTTCAAGCTAGACAAACACCATTCGAGTTGCGTAACACCTATACCTCATTATTTTGAGGAACTTCATGATAATAATCATCATTTCCCTCCCTCTCGAGCTCCTCACGTAGGCGTTGATTGTGAATGTATTCTTGCTCCCTCACATAATCAACATCGGCAGGATCGAACTCGGTTGGTGATTCATCAACATCTTCATCACTACTAGAGTCTTCATCATCGGTGTATTCTTTCACCATTTTCTCAAAAACCCTAGTTTTTCAAACTTTTCAAAATTTTCAAACTTTTTTCTCTCCTTCTTCTCTACAAGTTTTTCCCACTCAAATGATTTCTACTCACTATATAACTTACCTTTAATCAAACTAACTTAACTATAAACAGAATTAACTAACTAATCAAATAATTAGCAACTAATTGAGAAAGGGTAAAACAATCATCTTTTATAAGGGGTTTTCCGATTTTGCTATATAACAACCGCAGGAATTAT
>JAJJMA010084193.1:0-10852 GCA_023529015.1 Papaver nudicaule
CTTATGCACTGGTGAATCAACTGGCAAAATTTCTCCGAGAATCCAAACTTCCGTAAGACCTGTATAAGAAAACTCCACTCGAGTCTGTCGAACGCTTTCGACATATCCATTTTTAGAGCTAGATTACCTCCTCTATCACCTTTCTTCTTTATAGCATAGATAATCTCCTGAACCAATGATATATTTTCCGAGATCAATCTTCTGGCACATATGCTGATTGCATAAGTGATTAAATACGTGCCATGTGTTTCTTCATTCTTAATGCTAAGACTTTAGAGATTAGCTTTTATGCAGTATTACAAAGTGCTATGGGCCTAAAGTCCTCTGGTTTGTAGGGAGTCTGAGTCTTGGGAATCAAAGAAAACCTGGTTTGATTTAGTTGCTTTAGAAGGAAACCCGAGTGAAAGAAAGACTGAACCATTCTGCAGACGTCCCCTTTTACTGTTTGCCATTGAGATTGATAAAAACCTGGTGGGAAACCGTCTGGTCCAGGTGAAGTCCATGGAGCCATAGTTGACAATGCATTATAGATCTCTTCTTCATCTGAGATAGCTGTGAGAGCTTGATTATCTGATTCTGAGATACATGGAGGAATGTGCTGAAGAAAATGAGTAGGATCACTTGGCGACTGAGTTGAACTAATATTCAGAAAATGTGTAGTAAGGAGTTGGTCTAATGACTCTCTTGTTGTACACCTGGTGCCATCTTGAGACTGCAGGGAATCAATTATGTTTATGCTTCTTCGCTTGTTTGCCCTTATATGGAAGTATTTAGTGTTCTTTTCAAGATCATTGTAGAAGTGATCATTTCCCATCTGCCTGTAAGAGCTAGCTTTGATGTCATTTAGTTTATCTATCTCACTTTCAACTCGAATGGCCTCTGAAGTGTTGTTACCATTTGTATCAGTAGCATGAAGAGTATCCAGTTCCTGCTGCAGGGCATTAATTTTGCTGTTTGTATCTCCAAAAGTCAGTTTAAACCATTTTCCAAGTTCTCTTCTGGTATGTGAAAGTTTACTGGTTAATTGAAAAGCTGCAGAACCTTCGGAGTCTGTAGCCCAAGCCTTTTGAATCTCAGCTGCACAAGAGTTGTTAGCTAACCAGTGTTCAAAAAAATTCCAATTCCTTTTTCTAACCTCTTCCTGCCTATACAGACTTAATAGAATTGGGGTGTGGTCCGATCCCTTTTGTTAGGAGTTAGGACCTTTCGATTAAATTAAACCCAGACATAACTTTTTAATGGTTCCAAGCACCCAGTTAAGTTACCTCACGTCATTGGGGCGGATCCAAAAGATTTGGGGCGGATTTATATTCGTTACCACGCAAGCTACCGAGTAGTGTTAATGTATTTATTTACACTACTCGGTAGCTTAATGGATTTATATTCGGTAACCAAAATAGTCTACCCCAAATCTTTTCAATCTGCCCAATGACTCCAGGTTAAGTTATGCCCTTCCAAAAATAAATAAACAAATAAAACATTAACACTACTCGGTAACTTTCTTCGTACCGAATATAAATTAGCCCCGATTCTTTTGAATCGGGGCCAATAACGTGAGGTAAAATATCCCACCTTCTCTTTTGTCCTAGAAACTACTCCTACCAAAGTAGAGAGAGAGAGCCAAACAAACAGAAACAGAACTTATGATCTTACTTGCCAACACTTGTGACTTGACTAATTCTTTCATCCTTGTCCTACGCAAACTCCCAGATCTCTCTTGACTGACTAAAACCCTTTTCTCTATCTCTTCATACCAATCCTCCTCTGCCCCTTCTCCTTTCCTCGCTTTCTCTAGGGTTAGGGTTTTCTCTTCAAACAAAAAAAAACAAAATGGGGAAAGGATCTTCATCTGAAATGAGTGAAGGTGTAGTGAAAAAGATCTTAATTTCATACGCTTACGTTGGAATATGGATCTTCTTAAGTTTCACTGTAATTGTTTACAACAAATACATTCTAGACAAGAAAATGTTCAATTGGCCATTCCCAATATCTCTAACTATGATTCACATGGGTTTCTGTTCATCATTGGCATTCATTCTTGTTCGTGTTTTGAAACTAGTTGAACCCGTTTCGATGTCTCGTGAGCTCTATATGTCATCTGTGGTTCCAATTGGTGCTCTTTATTCACTTTCATTGTGGTTTTCGAATTCTGCTTATATCTATTTATCAGTGTCGTTTATTCAGATGTTGAAAGCATTAATGCCTGTTGCTGTTTACTCAATTGGGGTTCTTTTCAAGAAAGAATCTTTTAAAACTGAAGTAATGGCTAATATGCTTTCCATTTCATTTGGTGTTGCAATTGCTGCATACGGCGAAGCGAAATTCGATACGTGGGGTGTGATTTTGCAGCTTGCTGCTGTTGCATTTGAAGCTACTAGGTTGGTTTTGATTCAGATCTTGTTAACCTCGAAGGGTATAACTCTAAATCCAATTACATCTCTTTATTATGTTGCACCTTGTTGTTTGGTCTTCTTGTTTGTTCCTTGGGTTATTGTTGAGTTTCCTGTTTTGAGAGATACTTCTAGTTTTCATTTTGATTGGGCGATTTTCGGTACCAATTCTTTCTGTGCTTTCGCTTTGAATCTCGCCGTGTTTTTGCTTGTGGGAAAAACTTCTGCACTTACGATGAATGTGGCTGGAGTTGTCAAGGATTGGTTGTTGATTGCATTTTCGTGGTCAGTGATTAGAGATACAGTGACACCCATAAATTTGGTTGGTTATGGAGTTGCATTTTTGGGTGTTTGTTATTATAATGCTGTCAAATTGAAAGCTTTAAAGGCGAAAGAAGGACAGAAGAAGCCTCCACCTGAGGATGAGGAGGCTGGGAAACTGCTAGAGGAGAGAGATGGGGAGAGAGTTGCAGGGAAGACTGATTCTCAGGATTGATTGCAGCAGTAATTTGTTTCATGATGGTTAGAATCTCTATATGTCATCAAACCAAAGAGAGAGGACAACAGAGAAAACTAAAAGAAGAAGAATGCAGTGATGGTTCAAAGAGGAGCGAAGAAAACGTGGCCATGTTAGTGTTTCCAGCTCAAATGTGTAGGCAGGTATCTGTTTTATTAGGTAGTTGTAACTCTGTGTTGATTTTGGCTGTTGTTTCGTCCACCAGAGATTGGATTCTCATTTCTCAATGTATTACATTTGCTGCTGAATGAGAATGCATCTGTAAGTGAGTGGAGAGAATTCGTGAAATCCGCTGGATGATATCTCTTTGTTTCTTCTATGGTTCCGTCTAATTATAATTATGGATGTTTTCTGTTTAAGAACTCGTTTTTTCATCTTGGACTAATTCATATGGTCCCTTGTCTGATTATGCTTTTTTACACTAAAATTTTGTTAGTGCCAACGAAATTGATAGGAAAAAGAGCGCAATAGATCACTTCCACATTGTCAGCATTGAGCAGTTAACCAGCCATTTTGAACTGTGTGTTTCATCTGTAAATCATTGTTTTACACGAGTTTCTGCTGAAGACTTGTGTTTTGACACTGGAAATGGATTAACCTAATCTTGAGACATACTTTGAAGTTTAACCTGTTGTCATCAGGAAGTATCTGTGTGCCTCAGGTTACTAAACAAGTTACCAGTACTCTTGCTTCTGGATTTTAGTTTTTATTCGGTGCTCTTTCATTTTGTTAATCTTTAGGAAGTTTCTTTTCTACTCCAAGTCTTGCTCTTAATTTCAGGATCATGTCCTGTTTGAACTCCCTGTTGTTTCTAGTTGAATTGGTTATCTGATAGTTGGTCTTTTGTGGGCTTGCATGCTTGAGATGTTTTTATCCCCAATCAAAACCAAGTATCTTGACTTCAATTTTACTTCAATCTCTGTTTAAAAGCTAGAAACCTGTCATGTTGTCGGTGTCTTCCAATCAGTTGTATGGATTTGCTTGGTTGGAAATGACATTTGTTGCCTATCAAAATAAAATTAGTTTAGGTTCAATCTTTGCTCAATACCTCGAAACTTGTCATGATTTGTTCAACTGTCATCTTTGCTCAACTGTCATATTTGTTCGGTCTTTGCTCAACTGTCATCTTTTCCCTTAATTGATATGATTTGTTCTTTTCCAGTCACTTCCTTGTCATGCATAGGAGTCTCTGCTGGTGAATGTGTAATTGTTGCTCCTATATTTACTTTGTTAATGGAATAACTGCTTAGTTTTCAGTTCCTAAGTTCCTAACTATTTTGTGCATCAGATCTCTGAAGTGTCTGCACTTATTTTAACCAGAAGATTTTAGCTGAATTACTGTAGTTTTGACCAGTTGGATGCATAATAATTTTCAGGCTACAAAAATCTTAAGTTCACCCAGATAGATGTTCATGGGGTAAGCCGAAAAAAAGAAAATGTCAATAATGTGATCAGTTGTAGTGCACTGTGTTAGAAGGTTCTTGGGTTAACATATGTGACCTGTAAGTTGGACAGCTTTCCATTCTGACTAGTTGAAGTGTTCATACTGGCACAAAATCTTCAGTGCATTTGTTCGTGTATGTATGCTTCAATCAATCTGTGTATGCCATTGTCACTGTAGTACGGTGATGATACAAACTCGCCAGGACCAAATTATCTACTGGAAAAAAAAAATCAAATCTGTGTAGCCAACTCTTCAAAATAAAGGGTCTTGTAAAGAAAGATAGAGATACATTTTCTAAAAGTAGACGAAAACTAGAACATAATTAGGGCAGAGAGACAAGGCCAACAAATGATGCCTGAAACATGCAACCAAACAACAAAGCATGATTAGGATATGCCCAAGCAGTGAAACCATATTCGAAAAATTCGACAGCAGCTTCCAATACATCTTCACCTGGGTCGCTTTTGTGAAGATAGTTGCTGCGCAAACAAACCCATTTAAGTCCCAAAAGGAATACAGAGATACATCAGGTGTATAAAAGAAAATATTTTTAATGTTTGAACCACAAAGAGGCCATATATTTTTTACCTGCCAATCTCAAACACTTCATTCTTGAGGTGAATTTTTTTGATATCCCCAGGCAGGATTTTCAAACATGGTTTGATATTATAAGCAACCACTGCAACACCATACTCATCACCGTCAATTTCACCCTCCAAATCAGAATCAGAATCAGTAAGCCATGCCTTGCTAGGGTGTTCAGCCTTTTTCACAAGCTTCAAACCTAAAATAAAGTTCAATTAAACAGAATTTGAGCATGACATCAACATTAAGCACATGATAAGATGAACCCAAAGATGCAGGGTTACTAAGCACACCTCTTAAGCCAAAACAGTTGAATTCAATAGCATCTAAAATTTCACCAACACAACGCTTTCGGAAAGCTAAAGGCTTGATTAAGAAGACAGACATGTATTCCATGAAAAAATTGTCTTTCAAGGGCCTGAAAAATAAAACTATGAGCAACTGAAGAAGGTGATTAACCAGCATTAAGAGAAATTACTTATTGGCTATTGCAAGTATTAATTATATAATTTGGAGCACTATAAAAGCCGAGGAAACTAAGAAGTCACTTCTTACCTAGCAAGTCAAGTGAATATCATTATACGACAAAATTCAGAAACTCTGTGAATGTTTAGCATTGACGTGTTGCCTTTCAGAAGTTTTTGATTTAAAACATACTTGGAACTCTGAAACAGTTACTTACTCTTGTAGGGCGTAGGACTCATCTTGCTGTAATACATCTTCAACTTCCTTCTGTGGGCCATATACTAACCCCTCCGGAAGCATGAATACGACCTTTTTACCTTGAGCATCAACTGCTTCACGGAGACTAACGGGACGGAACCACAAAGAAATATCTCGTTCAGCCTGCTCACCTGATTTGCTGGCATAAACCGTCGGTCTCCTGTCACATAGAAATGGAGATATATGAAGCATAAAAGGCAGAGGCTTGTCAAAACAACAAAGGTCCCCCCTAGAGTGATGTGAACTACTAATTCACTTTGGATTTGAAGACTTAACCTCTAGACAGATCCTGTCCTAGCTTATGATTGCTGTGCTATTATTTGATCTCCTCCTTCAATTCCCTCAATGCTCATTGACATCTCACTTCTCTATTATTTGACATTGAATGCCTCATTATGCATATACACACGCAGAAACTGGCGCTCTTTAAATTGACAGCTTTCGTAATGACATAAAAGAGAGCGCTTTATCATTGCATATGGACATTATCATCAATGATTTCTCGTAGCCCCAAAAATGGAGACTCACTACTCAAAGTCTAGGCTGACTTAAATATCAGATACAAAAGTTCTCCAGCAAATTGCATGTTCAAGTCAGATAAGGGTTAGTCCAACTCATTGGCTGCTAAAAGCGAAAAATTGAAACAAGAATATTTAGTAGAAACCGAAGTTTTGCATAGTGACTATTGAGTCTATGCCCAATGTATTCTTGAGTCTCTATTCTTTGTGATGTTAACACTATACAACTTCATGTCTGCACACCATGGATTTCCTGGAATTCTATCACTATACAGGACTAGAGGTTAGACGTAACCATAGTTTTGTGTGTCATGGATTTTGTATAGCTTTGTTTATGTAAGGTGAAAAGGTTGATATGGAATTGATACTCATAAGATCAGAATCACATTTATCTAACCAAAAGTCAGCTACGTATACAAACAAGAAACAGGTTATGAAATAAATTGAAAATACTAATGAGTTTATAAGCTTACTTATTATTGCCAACCCAAAAGGGAAGTTGCTTTTTGGATGTCAATTCCAAAACTTTATCAACAGAGTCACATCCCTCCACAACCATAGCAACAACAGGATCAGAAGCTAGGTAGTCAACCCACTTCCTAGAGGCTACAGGCAAATTTCCGTTGGAAGCCTCTGGATTCCATTCATCCTCTGCAGTCCGTTCAGCCTCTGGACTCCATTCAGCATAAGCCTCTGGATCCCATCCAATATTGACGATGTGCTCCCCAGCGAAAACTTCACTCACTTCCATACATATCATCTCTAATCTCTTGCATTATAGCTTGAAGTCAGCAATTCAGATCACATGAAAAAGATGACACCAAAGATATAAATTTCATAAAAGAAGATCATTTTTACCTGTAATGTTCAAACCGGATTTCTCAAATTGGGACACGAGGTCACCGATACAGCGATGGGAGAAGAAACCAGGATAGCCCAAGACAAAAGTCTTTTGCTGCAGCTGCTGTTTTTGGTCTATCATCCTTTCTTTTGTCTTCTCCATCCTCGCGGATGAATCTAAGGTATGCGTTAATAATTCACATGAATATCAGAAAATCATAATCTGCAAAACCTTAAATTAAAGACTGAAAACCCTAAAATCAAAATTCATAGAATAATGGAAGCACAGAAATTAAAAAAATAAGGAGGAGGGTGATTAAATTATCTACCCCACTATCAATGACAAATGCTCCCAAACTATACCTTGACACACTTGACACTCGAACTGATTATTATGCGTGTGTTGCCGTATCCTGTTCACATAGGCAAGATCTAATGTCGTGTTTGTTTGGAGGGAATGGAATCAGTTCAGCAGAAATACAATTCCATGCCCATGTTCGGTAACCAAGAATAGTGGGATTCTGAAAAAGTAAGGAAATTTAAAACCCATGAGAGGGTGGGTTTGTAGTGCAAGGTTGCCCCTATCAAAAATGTTGGTGGCAATGGATGGTACCATAGTGTCTGTAGGAAGAACTGGGCCTGGGCGATACTTGATTTTGCAATTTGTTCTTCATGCCATTACCATTCTAATTGTCTTTGCACATGCTGGAGTACAGACTTCAGATGGAGACCTTTGCTGCTACTATCCTTTCCACACCAATAGTCTTTCATGTTGTTAGCACCCCTTATACAACCATCGGCCATTTCTTACCTTCTAATCTAAATACGCACTATTTCAAAGAACATGGGCTGCTTTCATCTTACTTCACACGTATATAAAATAAAATAAAAATACCTGTTAATAGTAGAGACTAGAGGAGAAATGGGCGAAGAAATGGAACAATTTTGTTCATATTTCATTATACAGTCTTTAATGAAGAAATTTTTGAAGGGTACTTTTCATTATGTTCAGTTGAGGTGTTCTTTAAACAAATCACTTTTGGTTACTTTTTGCTTAGGTAGTTCAGTTTACTTTGGGCATTGCCTCCAAACTTTATAGTATCAAACAATGGGAGAATGGACTGCCAATGCCTGGAAAATCCTCTTTGAACTGATACAGATGAAATTTCTGAACAAAAAGGAAAGAAACTATTTGCTTGTGCAATGGTTATTAATGGAGTAAATAATTTTCAGCATGAAATTGAAATCCTTAATTTTGTTACAAGTCATAAGAACCTTCAACTATGTAATGGTGTCAGACCTTTCATCTGTGTTGTAGTAGTAGTCACAATTTTTCTTTTACTTACGGTAAACTAGTAAGCATAATAGTAACTGATGAAGATAACAAGAATTATGCAGACGTATATAAGCTCACGCTGGTCAGCAGCTAAGTACATCAAACCCAATAGCTGATTGAACATTATCATATACAACACGGATTCCTTGTTGTTGTACATTCCCGAGAATTGCTGTCCCCTCAGATTCACTTGGCAGAAGTGCGAGGCAGTAAATATCATTTTTGATCCAAGGGTAAGTAACCAAAACGTTTTGAGTTCTCAACTTGATTTCAACTGCCTTGTCGTCATAACCGGCAAAATACAAAATCACCTCTGGTGTGGTAACCCAATCTATCCCTCCTACACCAATGTACGCACCCAAATCATAGCATGTCTCTAAGTTTGGGTCATCCACACGTTCCCAATTAAGTTGAAGAGCAGCATCACGGTATGAATCACGTACAACTTCATATGTAAGCCTAGGTAACCAAGTGAGTACAGTTCCTGAATCAACTAGTATTCCATGGGGGAGTGACGTCGTTTGAATAGGAATTAGTTTACCCGCTACACTAATACCAGGTTTTGAATCATTGGTGTATATACTACATCGTTTTCTTGATCCAGTACGTGAGGGCCAAATGTTAGAGATGATAATACAGAAGGTTCTGCTGTCATGGATTTATCGAGGAGACAATAAGAGAACTTCTTAAAACCATACTTACGATCGATTTGAGATGCAAAAGAGAGTTCACCACGACCAAGACCTAGCACTCCATCGGAACCATTAAAGCTTCCATCACGACTACTATTATGTGCACACCCCATAGGAAAAGTCATCTCAATATCATTTTTTAAACCGAATCTACAAACTTCTTCGCCCATTACTCCCCGCGAATATGATTTGTCACCATAGACAATACTATAAGTGCACTCTCCACGCTCGTTACATCCTCTACAAGGTGATTTATAAGATGTATGATCACCACAATATCTAACCTTATATGTTAGAGATCGTCTTGGATCGAATATGGGAGCAGCTACTTGATTAAAACATGGATCACATGGCAAGCATTGAATCCACGTGAGAGAACTTCCTGTATCAACCAACAGTACGTACGGCGATCCACTGATTTTCAACACAGTGAAGTACTGCATAACTAATTCTGGATTCGGTATTTTCCAGTAAGGACCTCCCGGTGAAACCGGAAAATCAAAATCATAATCGCCATCATCATATGAATTTTCCGACGCCATAAGCATGTTGGATAGGTGTCGAATATTTATCCGATCCTTGTGTAGCTTTAGTTTGAAGAGAGATTCAGGCGACAACTCTGGGTAAGTATTATAGAGCAGTGAATCAGTAGGATGTAAACTTAGTGTAAACGACTCTACTTTATCATGGCTGGGTTTTTGAGTTGTAGTTGTTTCACAAGTATCAAGAATGGTGGACAGGAATGCAATGTAGAAGAAGAAGAAGAAGAAGAATGCTTTTGGTGTAATCTCCATGGTGATGATTTTGGGGAGTGTAGTAGGTTAAGGCAATGCTGCAAATGACCCTATATATAATACTTGAAGAGGCCTAATAAGAAATGCAAGATAGCTACGCCTAACGTCTCTATCTACCTAAAAATGAATGCACTCGCGCTATGGTAACATGCAAATGAACCACATATGATGCATGGTGGGGGAGTCACATCTCTGCATTTCAAATCAAAGCACTAATTCTTCTGACTCTTTTGCATTGTAAAGTTGTTTATAGTTTGATCGACGCGTTTTAGGACTTAATTAAGAAGGGGAAATAAATAATGGTGTACATTTTAGGGCTTGAGTGCAACAGTGGGTTACATTTTGTCCTCTTGACAACTCAAAAGTTATCACCATAAAATGAAAAATACAAGAGAAGATGTCTAGTTTCGGAAACCACCACTGAGGAGCAAAAAAAGATAAGAAAACAGACTGATTTGTTTGAATTTGACAGCCACGCGACGCTTCACACGCAATTCTGGGATAATACTCAGCCAGACGTGAACATCATATGTATTAGCACGACAAGGAATAGTAGTGGCGGTCTCATTGTTGTTGTAGGCTACCAAAATAAGATTATATACCTTCCCCGGCACCCAGTTCGATTTCACTGATTCTGCACGAATAATCCGATGCAATCTTATTTTTGTTTTCGCATTCTCATTGTATTTATCTATGGCCATATCTGCGGGATATAAAACCGTCTGCACACGCTTGTAATCAATCTGATCACCCCCGTGTCCGAGAATGAATCCGTCACGCCTCGTTATAGCCATGATGAAGATCATTGATGTTGATACTAGAAGAAGAAATACAGTGAGTAGAAAAATGTGAAAAGTAGTAGTACTGGTAGGAAAAGATTTAGCAGCACCCTTTCTTGTTGATGGAATCATATTATATACACCTTTTGACAAACACTGATGCATCATGGGATGAAATTAGAGCTATAGGGTAGAAGAAACCTTGCCAATACTCATCTCTTAGTATATTAGAAA
>JAJJMA010084201.1:0-13332 GCA_023529015.1 Papaver nudicaule
TTCTTGCTGATTACCTTCACCACTTACCATTTAGTATTGATGTGCAACCCTGAACATGCATGTAGTACCATTTTTTCTTCTATAGGCCGTCTCTTAGAAGAACCGCATCAGACGGTAACCTTACTAGTACAAGTGATAATCCAATGTTGGCCACAATTATTGGACAAAGATATGAAGGAGAGAGCAGCGTCTTCTTGATTATTCTACACATGAATCCCATCATCCAGGTTTGTACTACAATCTTCGTTTATTTATTTTCTTTAGTCAATGTCCAGGACGAGAGTTTAGGCACTGTTAGCTACTGGCAAGAAGAATGTAAGGCAGTGGTGATATTGCCTGTTATAACCACTTACTATGCGTGCAATGTCGGAATATCTTCAAGCGCATTGCTATTGTGTTTTTTTCAGGTTGAGTCCTTTGACGAGTACCACGCAGCTTTACACAGACATGCAAAGCACTCGAATTCATTTCTACATGAATCAAGACTCACATAACTGCTCCGATTTCGGTAATGCCGCCGACTGGCGTTCTGACGATAATCTCACGCGGGAGACCTGCATGAGAGGTATTCTCATCATCAGTTATTTAATCAGCCAGACTGGTCAGATTTCTCATCACTAAGTCTATTGTTATAATCAAATCATCTGTGTCCATTTTATGGGTTTAGTTCTTGTATTTTTATACAATTTGTAATACTGGAATTTAAAATACAGATACGGATTTTTTAAAAATACGTATTATATACGTATTTACAGAATTTTGTAATTTTATTTTTTTTTAATTTTAATTAAAAAATCTGCAACGTTTATAGACGTTGCCTAAATTACAGAAAACGTTGCTCTAAATAAATTCTGCAACGTTACTTACGTTGCTTTAAATAAAAAAGTGCAACGGAAGATGCAACGTTAATTCCGTTGCTTTAATTAATTAAAGCAACCTTATTAGACGTCACCAAAAATTTGTAACGCCGTATTTGCAACGCTAATAGACGTTGCTTTAATTCTGCGCAACGTCTATAAGCGTTACAAACAGGCCCCTGTGGCGTAGTGTATTCTCATACTTGCTGAGGGTGGACAAATTTTCTGTCTACTCATGATGAGGGAGTAAAAGTAAATACCAACCAAGTTGTTGTGAACATACCAGTCGACCTCAAACTCCTTCACCAAATCAGATGTCTTGCACATGAAAGCTAGACGACAACTTCCTTTGGGGTCATCTTTGAAGCCAATAAAGGTTGCAGTATTAAAATAATTCTGTTTTCCAGGATATGCAGTACTATTATTGTTCTGCATTCGCGTTGGTCTTCGATAAGTAAAATTTGAACCACATAACACACGACTTTCAACCTTCATAACCTGTTGAAGAACTTCAGCCATTTTGTAACGGATTGAGTCATCCCATGTGGAATAAATATGTTCAAACCATCAGAATAATGTGCAACTAATGGCTCGAGACTAATCTTCAAGTGCTTGTCAAATATGCTTTCAAAACTTTTGATAGCAATGAATCCCATGGTTCCTACAGGAAATCCTTTATAACGCCACTTGTTTCGAAACAAGAAACCCAAAGTCTGACTGCCAGAAAAATATCGAACATATCCAAAAATATAGTTGAGAAAATCAGAAGTTGTAACTTGTTTGATAGCCTTGTCTCTACCAACATCAAGATCTTTCCATGATGGATGAGCGTAATCAATACCTTTCAGAAATCCGTCAATACCACTTGAATAAATATCGAAAACAGATTCACAAACAACCAGAATTGCACGAGAACGCAAAAACAAACCAATGTGTATGGTCCATGCAATCATTAGATGAAGGCCCATAACACCTCTAATAGCTGTACCAAACTGCCAGTCAACTCTTCCATTAGCAGTAGCCCTTACAAGGTTCTCATCTATACTGCAAGATTGAGAAAGTCTCCTCGTGTTTGGGTAAGTAATACCAACAAAACTATATATGCCGAATAAAAATAATTCTGCCAAAGCTCTGTCGGTAATTCTTTTTTTGTGTGACATTCCCATAAACAGCATGTGATCGTCAAGAAATCCAGTATCAATAACAAACAAATCTTCCATTGAAACTAGGAATCCAAAATCTGATGTATACTCAAATCTAAGAACCAATCGACAAATTATTGTCTCACCAGAATTCAATGAAACAGCTGCATACTTCTCACGATCGAATGATGAACGAGCATATTGAAGGTAAATATAAAAATACTGCTCACCTGGATGATGAAAGCCAACAAGAAATAGGAACAGAATGCTATCATCACAAACAACACAATCCATAAGCGATTTATAGGAATTCAGGAAAAATTTGGCAGCAACGATGCAAAAAGTATCCATAACCGACAACCTTAACAACACGATTTTTTTCGGTTGTCCAGAATTCCATGATACTGTTGTGTATCTTCCACGATCAAATAGAGAACGAATATAGTTGTGAAAATAGCAATAATTCTCACCTTGTAGTTTGTTATAAGCTAAGTTCAACTCACTAAGCTTTTCCCAAGATTGAACTCCAAGAGAAAACTCACCAAACAACTTATTTCTATGAAGATCAAGTTGTCCGTTAACATCAGACATTGAATTGAAATCCAAAATAATATCAGGAGGCTTCTCTTCTTCTTTCACAAAAATATCTTCAAGTCTCGGAACACACTCATGCCCAAACGTGTCTTTGTATTCATCCACAAAAATTGACGGAGTAATAAAAACCACAATAGAAGTAATTGTAATATCCAAACAAAATCCATCATCGTTCAAAGAAGTAAACGTCGAAAAAATTTGGAAACCTTTTCCACGATCAAATATAATTCGAGTATAATCATAAGGATAGAAAACTTTACCGAAGAAGTTGATGTTGAAAAACGCATTGATGCAAGTCATGTCAGCTGATCCATGAAAATCAACCATGTTGATGTCCAAAGGGTTTGTAAAACTCGCATAAACTGTTGTATTAACGACCTTGTTATGATCTTCTTCTTTGTCCCCAAGATTAATATTGAGAACTAGAGTTGATGTAGAGAACAGGATATCATTCTCAACAGACGATGAGACTTCTATAATTTCGTTTTTACAAGATAGTGTTTCATCTTTTTGAGACACTAATTCTTCAAAATTTTCTTGTTCGTCTTCTTTCTTCTCATCTTTCTTTTCTTCCTTCTTCTCTTCAACTTCACAATCAGTTGGAGTTACATCTTCTTGTGAGTCTTCTACGGTTGAATCTTCTTTAACATCAATTTGAGGAATTATAGATATATAACTTACCTCGTCTTTAGACTCTGCATCTTCCAATGCCTCATCTTTTTTGTTTGACTTTTCTTCCGAAGGCAGAAGAGAATTAAGCTCGACAATAGGGATTTTTGCATGATTAAAAGACGTATGCGTTGATGACGATCTTGATTGTTCTTCTTTTGGTGTTTCATCTTCTTTCACTTTTTCACACTCAAGAATATCTTCATCTTTAATACCTAGATGTTTCATGATCTTTATTAACAGCTCATCAAAAGTTGTTGACGGTCTTGACTGTGTTACCTCTTTTTGTAAAACTGATCTTCGAAGTTCTTTTTCTTTTTCTCCACGTAGCCAAGACTTATATTGAGAATACTGTTGTTCTCCATAATATGGAGATACAAACTTTTCCAGAATCAATTTCTTCATTCTTACCCAACAACGCATAGTTTCTCGTCTATGAAACCCAACTTTGTGACAGAGTCCTTCCCACCAAGATGCTGCTCTTCCCTTGAGTTTGCATCTAAGATAATATGCTTGCTCTTCGCTATTATATATCATTGTGTATCTGAAAAACGACTCTACTTCTTCAAGCTAATCAAACAAATCTACAGGATCTAAATCACCATAGAAGTAAGGAATATCCTTCGCCATGATAACTCTGAAATTCTGAACAAGAAACTAAAGAAAGAAAATTTAGGTTTTTTTTTTTTTTTTGAAAATTTCGGAATAAATAAAATAACAGAAACATTTTTTTTTTTTTTTTTGTTTGAAATCTAGGGTTTTGATAAAAAAGATAGGTTTGCGGAAGCTAGGATCAGGATCGAGTTCTAGATGAAAATCTAGAACTGTTGCTCTAATGCCAACTAATGGCGGATGCTAGGGTGAAGAACAAATAAGTTTCGTCAGAAACTATATTTGTTAAAGAGAAAGAAGTTTCGTCAGAAACTGGAAGATAATTGATTGTAATAATCAAGGGTTTTGAATAATAATTGATAATAATAAGATGTGTCTTCTCATCAAGAGAACAGGCCTATATATAGGCTTACATAACCGACTAAAGAATAAAGAAAGGAAACCAACCTAAACTAGGAAAGTAAAAGAGTCTTGCTATACAAGGAATACTCGTAAGAGTAGAATAAAATACGTAATGCATAAATAAGGAATGCAGTACTAAAGATGTACTACATCACTACAAGTTCACGTAACTAGGCAAAGAAAATAAAGAAAAATTCCCCCACTTCGATGCAGATGAGTTTAGAACTCAGGTTGCTGGTATCCTTCAAATTCTTTCCCGAGTTCGCTTCTTTTTGCTCCATGGAAAGCAACCATTTAGCTAAAAATAAAGAACAAAATACAAGAAGGAAGGTGTTACTATCAAGTTCTACAATAGAATGAAACTAAGTACCAGAAGCCTTATCAAGAGGAACATAGTAGTTATTACTACCTTGGAGTCAGCGACTGGGTCAACTTGTTTAGGATTGATAGGCTTTAGATTTCCTGGTGGTGGCTCTATATTCTTAGGAGGAGATACTCGTCTCTGAACATCGTAGTATATAAGATTGCCGCTGGGATTACAATTGCCAGAACGGTTTTCTTCTTGAGAATCATCAGTACTCTCATCGCGATCAGGCTGAAAAAGCAAAAGAGTAGCGGTATCATAAGAGACTACCTTTTTTGTGTGTTTTTGAAATGGTCACTGCTTGCATTCCAAGTATGAGAACCAACTTCAGCATTTTAGGAGGAGTTACTCCCAATTGTTTTCTCTAAGAAGTTTCCATGCTGGCAACTTTTATCATTTTGTTCACAGACAAATACTGAGTAGACAGAAAATTTGTCCACCCTCAACAATTTTAAATAGGGGGTACTGGTAAAGCAAATAAGCAAAAGCTACTACCTTAGCTCTCGGCCCTGGTTCGCTGTATCCTATATGAGTACTAGCCTGAAATATTAAGAAAACAAGCAACACAAGAGCATCAGGGGGGGATACTATATTTGTTTTCTTATAATTTCTTTCAGTCTTTCGGAAAATTTCATTTTGCACACTTTAGATTAAGTACATGACACTACCTCATATTGAGACGAACAAAACCCTTCTAGAGTATACCCTTCTAGAGATAATCTTCTTATTCTCCTCCTCCACCTCCTCCTCCTTTTTCTTGATTCAAGGCTGTAAGAAATTCTTTTTGCATAATATGCAAAACGCCGATAAATAGCCAAAAAACATGGCCGCCAACAACCCAGCAGCTTACCACGGTTATTGCCGTTAGTACAACTCACCTGACAAACATTTTTGTTACTACATGCTTCAATTATCACTGATACCACATGTAATAAAATTCAAATAACTGAAAACACTTTCTGCAGGTATTAATCGTGCTGTACCTTTGGTAGATCCTCATGTTGCAAGGTATAAGTAGTAGTTAGTATCTCTTCGGTTGCTTTTGGATTCATCGTTTTATCATGATTACTGCTTTCAGTAGTAAGCTTTGCTGACTCGTTGGAAGAAAGTACCTGGTGGAAATTTCCTCGTGTTCTGCCATCATCTACATTAAGTTTGTTCTGCAGCAACAAAACCAAAATTGTGTTGATCAGTTGTGTGAATCATGCACCACCAAATAAGTTATCATATAGTGAACAAGCAAAAGAAATGTTCACTAAACATTGTAATCAAACTCAAGGAACAAGCTGATATTGATCAATCAACACAAACTTTTGAACAAATTATTCAAAATAAAATCCTAAAAAGGAAGAAATATCCCACCGCCATTTGCACCGATCAAATGCTTTCAACTGACAACTTTTACAATTATCCTACCAACTCCCTAGAAAAGGGTCCCCTGAGCCATTTTAGAATGTAAGTCTAATCGTTCTTATAGTCACTGATAGCGTGTCGAATCCCTTTCTGAGTGTTTTACATTTCACTTGTGATTTCCGGGAAAATACCTTCAAGTTGACTTTAAATTGCTGGTTGGGCTTGGGTTCTACTGTAGTTTGCTATCATCACAAACACTGTCGTAAGCCTACAAAAGAATTTTACCTACAGGCACCAAAACCTTGGACGGATTGACGAATATGGACCGATTGATAACATAATCGGTCCTTGTATTCGTGTATATGTGCCGATTCTGGACGGATCTAACTTAATCAGTGCTTCTGTAAATGAATATTTACCGATTGTTTTTATAATCGGTTCTTAAGTACACCAACAATTACCGATTTCAATTGAAAAAAAAAATTGTTTTAAAAAACAACTGTAATCAGTATTTATATAACTGTATAAAAACCGACTATATCTATAGATGCGTAAATAATCGGTACACATATTAACCTATTAAAACCGATTATAACAATCGGTTTGTGTTGTGCAAGTTAAGTATCGATTCTGGGTTATTTTATTTTACAATTTTATCAATTAGAATCGACCGTTATGTCACGAAACGTAAACCGATTCTGGTAATATATATTTCATAATCGGTATATATAATAACCAATAGCCACCGATTATTGTTTTTGTTTTTCAAAAATGAAGAACAATCGTTTGATGTGGTGGCCAATAAACGCCGATTCTGGGAAAAATTACTAAATGAAATTCAAGGTGGGAGGAGTGAAGGCGGCGGTGAAACTGAAGTACTTTTTTTTTTTTTGGTCTTTTTATAGTGGTGGTGGTGGTGGTGGAGGCGGCGGTGGTGGTGGTGGTGAAGTAGGAATAAAGGAGAGGGTGGCTATAATATGGAAATGAAGGATTGTAATGAAATTAGATTAGAAAATGAGTGAGGGTAACTTAGTATTTTCCTCCATTTTTAGACATTCCATATCCTTTTCTATTGGATAGGTTTAAATTTCTATGGGGCCAAATACTCGCTTATGGGGCCAAATTTAATTAGGTAAATTATACTCCCTCCGTCCCACATAAATTGAGCTAGTTCTATTTTAAATTTGTCCCACATAAATTGAGCTAGTTCTATTATATAGGTCATGTTTCTAATTTTATCCTTTTTATTGATTATTGTTATGAAATCTTAGTATAATAAATATTTATAATTTCATAGTCATGTTTATACTCGTTGCGTAGATGTTTTAAAATGCTTTTCAATGATATAAAGTTTACAAAGATAGGTGTCATAATTTGAGAGATATATCGTTTCTAAATTTTACCATCTTATTATCTACAAGGGTATAATTGGAAAAAAAGTAAAAAACGAATCTCTCTCTTCCTTGCCTTAATAATTGTGCAAATCACAACTAGCTCAATTTATATGGGACGGAGGGAGTATATGCATTATCCCTATCAACTCCCTAAGAAGTGGTCTTCTAAGCGTCTTTAGGATATAGCGTGTCGAATCCCCATCTGAGTGTTTACATTTCACTTGTGATTTCCGGGAAAATGCCTTCAAGTTGACTTTAAAGTGCTGGTTGGGCTTGGGTTCTAGTTTGCTAGCAACCCAAACACTGTCGTAAGCCTACCAAAGAATTTTACCTACAGGCACAAAAACCTTGGGGGCTAAAGAATTGAGAGTAACAGTGAAGTGAAAATGTAATACCCCATTATTTTGAAAATACCCAATGTAGAATTTATTTTTTATAATGAGATGAGATCCATATCTTGGTTAATTTCGTGTTCGAATTAAAGTTCTTTAATTTGTATTCTTGCATTACTAGTCTTGTTTCATAAACATTCCCTCTTGAGTATTAATTACAACCTATGAGTCAGCTACTGGGTCAACTTGCTTAGGCCAACTCCTATGGTATGGATCTATAATCATCCATAACTTAAGGAGTATCCACATATATGTGGATCCTCAACAATAAGTGGAGCAAAAATCTACTATGGGATAAACCAAAAAGATGGTCCATCCGGTCATTTGTTGTTCAGATATTCCAAAGAAAACATACAAAAAAACTCATCCGGCTTTACAATGGCCGGATAGTAATAGTAATTTCAAAATTTTGATCGAATTAGCAATGTTTATAATTGTTACTTTAATGAACTAAACACATTGCTATATTAGGAACGCATATAACTGTCCCACATCCATGAAACAAGAAAATTTGAACTCCATCCGGTCATAGAGAAACCGGATGAGGGAAAACAAAAAAAAAAAATTGTCCGGCCATCTTGTGACCGGATGAGAAAAATAATTAAAAAAAAAATATCATCCGGACACTTCAAGTCCGGATTGGGTATCCGATCATTGGGTGTCCGGATGGACTAGTCCACATAGAGTACCTCTAATTTGATGCATACCCTCTGGACGTCCACAAGTTGTGGATCAAAACTACCCCATAGTGGCGTTTTTTTGCCACTTCTATCCATATCTTGTGGAGTATCACAAAGATATGGATGATTTTTTCTCCCATAGGAGTTGCCGTTAGGACTGATAGGCTTTAGATGCGATTCATTTCCTCCCTAAATTTGGCCCCATACGTTAGTATTTGGCCCCATAAAAAAATAATTCCGGCGGTTGTTATATAGCAAAATCGGAAAACCCTTATAAAGGATGACTGTTTTACCCTTTCTGAATTAGTTGCTAATTAGTTGATTAGTTAGTTAATTATGTTTATAGTTAAGTTAGTTTGATTAAAGGTAAGTTATATAGTGAGTAGAGTAGCATTTGAGTGGGAAAAAGTTGTAGAGAAGAAGGAGAGAAAAAAGTTGGAAAAGTTTGAAAAACTAGGGTTTTTGAGAAAATGGTGAAAGAATACACCGATGATGAAGACTCTAGTAGTGATGAAGATGTTGATGAATCACCAAACGAGTTTGATCTTGATTATGTGAGGGAGCAAGAATACATTCACAACCAACGCCTACGTGAGGAGCTCGAGAGGGAGGGAAATGATGATTATTATCATGAAGTTCCTCAAAATAATGAGGTATAGGTGTTACGCAACTCGAATGGTGTTTGTTTAGCTTGAAATGCAGCTTGAAATCTTTTTTGAATGGAAAAAACATCAAAATTTGTCATCGGGTTTAGCCTTCGAAACCCAGAATCGTTGTATGATCAACAAATTATCAAACGATTGTTGTTCAGTAGTAACAACAATCGTTGAAAGATACGAATTATAAAAAACGATTCTGGCTTTTTAATGGAAGCTTGGTTTGCAGAACCAGAATCGGCTTGTCAAACCCTATATAACCGCCGATTAAAACATTGATATTTTATTCAAGAAAATGATCAAGTTATTAATCGTCGGTTGTTGGCAAACATATAAGCCGATTGTATAGTACAGGAGACCTAGAATTTCGACGAATTTTAATCGGCTCATATTCAGTTTTGTATGTGCCGATTGTAGAGTACAGGAGACCTAGAATTTCGTCGAACTTTAATCGGATCATATTCAGTTTTGTATGTGCCGATTGTAGAGTACAGGAGACCTAGAATTTCTTCGAACTTTAATCGGCTCATATTCAGTTTTGTATGTGCCGATTGTAGAGTACAGGAGGCTTTCAATCTCTTCGTAACTCTAGTCGGCTCATATTCAGTTTAGTATTTGCCGATTGTATATAATCGGTGCTTATCGTTGTATATATGAGACGATTTTGGTATCTAACTTCCTTCTCCAATTTTGTAGATTGTTGTACGGCTCGAAGATCAACCCGAAGCCGTGTGTAAGCTACTGCCTGATACTTCTGCCCACTATCAAACTGACTTGGTATGCAACAACATAATCTTGATTTTTCATCTTTCATTTGAAAACAATTTCTATAAGTATTGTGATCTAATTGCTTTATGGTTTTCTCCGTGAAGACATGGAACACTAAGGAGGAAGCAAAGGCTTGGTTCGTAGAGAAAGGCAAGAAGCTGAACCAAGGTCTAGTGTTTGGCAAACGTTCAAGCATAAATCGCTTGGAAATTGTTTGCGAACGAAGTGGCGCCCCAACAAGTCATTGGAGCAAGTCTAAAATTGAGATTCAAATTTCAGTAAAATTGAGATTCACAATAGGTGCATGTATGAATCTAAGACATAAAACACCTTTGTAGACTTCAAAATTAGAAAGAAAAAAAAAACGAAAAAAAAAACTCAAATCTCTACTTCGAATCAAAATTTTCTACCATTAGCAGATCCATATCTGAAAGAGAAAAAGAGAGAGATTGAGGATATCACCAACAGATGATGAAGAAGAAGAACAAAACATGAATTCGAGCAGTTGATTTGAATGGATTAGGTTCTGCAGATGAATCAATTGGGGTTTTTCGGTTTAGGTTTCGCAGCGGATGGTGAGAGAGAAAATAAAATGAAAAAAAAAAAGAAGACGGAAATGAAAGGAAATCGACCTGCTATTGACCTTAATTTATGGAGAGACAGAGAGATATTATTGATGACAGGAGTTTGTGTTGGTGGTCATAATCAAAGCGACCATGAACCATTGTTGCAGCAGAACATTGTTGATGAGGAAGAAGATAATACAAGGTACATTGAAGGAATGGTGAACTACAAAGGAGAGAAATTGCTGAGGATTGATAATAAATCTACTGGTGGATGGAAATCAGCTTCTCCCCTGCTCGCAATTATTTTTGCTGATTCCTTTTGCATTCGTCGGAATCGCATCGAACTTGATTAGTTATCTCACTAATCACTTTGGTCAATCTACAACCACAGCTGTTCTAAATGTTAATATATTTGTTTGTGTTGTGTGCAACCTTCCTTTACTAGTTGTTGTTCTTGCTGATTCTTATATCGGTCGATTTCGTACCATCTTATCACTACGCCACAGGGCCGGATTCCCAACGTTTTTTTTTTGCATCTGCAACGTTAATAGCCGTTGCGCATCTGGCAACGTCAATTAACGTTGCGCATTTTTTTTTCCGTTGCTGTAAATAGGAATTATTAATAATTAATTAAGCAACGTTATTAACGTTGCCAATAACGTTGCGCCTTCAAGGACTTATATGTCTTTTTACTGGAAAATAGATTTTCGGATTTATATTATGTTTTTCTCCTTTTATTCTACACTTTATCTTTATCTCACTTGGAGTTTTTCTCTGCGTCTCAATGTTCTTCCGTCTCTCATCTTCATCTTCTCTTCTTCAAATCTTCATCTTCTCTTCTTCAACCAAAAATTTCCAGGCATGTAACCCCTTTAGCATTTACCTTTAATTTTCCCTTTTCTCTTCTATTTTTTCTTTCTCATCGAGTATCCTTTTTGTTCCGCAGCTATTTTCCATCTCTTCTTTCCTAAACCGAGATCTGTGAAATCAAAGTTCTTTTAGAAATTAAACATATGTTTCTTAAATCCTCATCTCCTAAATCAAAACCCATCATTCAGAAACGGAATTAACCCAATCTTTCGGTAAACCCTAGAACTGTGAGTCAAACCCTAGAAATGAAATTAAACCAAATCTATCAGTAATCAAATCTCGTACGAAATCAAGCCTCTTTCAGTTCGTTTTAGTTTATTATGTTTTGTTGTGGTTCAATTTCTTTCTGGATCAGAAAGTCGAAATATCTTGTTTTTATCCCTGATTTTCAGAATAGAGGTATGAACCCTTTTTTTTTAGATAAGAAAAGTCAGATCTATCAGTTTGTTGTTGATGTTGAGAAGATTAAAGACTTGTTTTCTTTATTTTGGATGGTTTTTATTTGTTGTTGATACATAAAATGCTCCTTTCAATCCTTTCATCTCCAACAGCGGCGTGAAGCAGAACAACAGGAAGAGGCAAAACCCTTATTAGCATCACCAGAAGAAGAAAATGGTATTATTTCCTTCTCTCCACACTCTCCTTCTACTCTCTACATCTTCACTGCTAACTTTTCAGTGGGTGTTTGTCTCGTAGGGTATCGATTTGATTGCAGGAGGAAAAAGCAAGAAAACCAAAAGGACAACACCAAAATCCGATGATATCTACTTGAAACTTCTTGTCAAGGTATAACAGGGCATTGAATAGATTAAGGGTAGCAATAGCATGCTAATTTCTGACATTTGAACAGGGTATTTGACTTTGAGGAGTAATGGGTGGTAACGAAATTGATTTGTCTGGAGATGGAGGTGTTATCAAGACCATTATAAGGCAAGCCAAACCTGATGCAACTGGTCCTACTGAGAGCTTTCCACTTGTTGATGGTAATCTTTGTTTCGATGTTTCACTGTTTGTTATTTTGCATTTTTTTTGTCTCCCTGCCCTGGTGTTCTCAAGTTAAGATGGCTAGCTATCTAAACCATCTCGACAAAATAGGGTTGAGATTTAACAATCTATTATTCCTCGGTTGACATCTTGGAAGAAATGTCTGCAATTGGGTCTTCAAACATCCTTCTTGCTAAAATTTGCAATTTGTGTCTTATGCAGGTCAACTCTTGTTCTTGAGGTAGAGTTGGTGGCCTTTTTGGCTACATATGCATCTGTTGATTTTGCTTGATTCAGTTGTTTACCAGGGAAGTGGTTCTCCCTTAGCTGGTAAATTGTTTGTAGTCATTGGAGCAGGTGGTGCAGGATTGTTTGGGTGTATTTGTTTGATTGTGTCAAAGACCGCATTGATGCATGAGTGCAGGTATGGGCACTGGGAAGTTGGGGAGGGAGGGATTTTCCGGACGGAGGGATACTGAGAGAAAACGGTGCGTTGTGGGGTCTATTGATTGTGATATCGTGTGTGTTAATACGATAGATAACAAGAAGCTGAATATATATGTCTATTGATGGAAAATGGAAATCGACTTAGTTTATAGGACTTGGTAACATTAGATAAGTTTATATGTGCGCAGGTATGTCTCGCTCATTGGAACTTTTAGTCTGTAGTTGATGGGTAGTTACCAAGCTTATCCTACTTAGAATTCTCACTTCTTTTTCCTTTCTATAATTCCACCTGGGTTCATTATATTGTAAAATGTTGTTCAAAATACTTTTTGTGACCAATGTTTAAGTTTTACACTCTTAATACTCTATGATAAACTTGATACTATTGGATTCTCTGATTGATCGAATCGTGGACTAATATCAATGACTAGTAACCCGTAGATGAAACGACATTGGCATGAAAAAAAGCGCTATCTTGGACTGTTATTTTCTGACAGTTTATTTTTGTTCTTTGCAGCAAAAGGGGCAGGTACTATGTGTAAAATGCTTCAAAGTTCATAGTGAAAGCAAGCCAGTTGAGGA
>JAJJMA010084202.1:0-11931 GCA_023529015.1 Papaver nudicaule
CAGAAGGAAATGAGCCAAGAACAACAAATACAACCAATAACTACTTTTTGTAGAAAACAACCGACAGGGAGTCAGATTTCGACAGAAAGAAGAGAAGGGTTGAATCGAAAAGAAGAAAACTCAAAGGTAGAAAAGAATCGAGGAAGATAAAAGGATTGAAGAGGAGAAGTGGGGAGATTTGGGTTGGATTTCAATCTCCAACCCTAAATCGCCCCCAAATCGCCATGGTCGCCTCTCTGAAGAGAGAGAAAAACAAGCTGGGAGGGAGCTTATTATTATTATTATTATTATTATGAAAAAGTAACGGGAAAATGAAAATTGAGAAGAGTAACAGGGCAAAAAATGGGGAATTGGGCAGATTTCAATCTCAAAACCTTATTTCAATCCTTATTATTATTATTATTATTATTATTATTATTATTATTATTATGAAAAACGCTTTATTCCAGACAACAAAGAGTTTATACAGTAGAAGAGGGGAGTCTAGCTACAAGCTGAGCTCCTACCCCTTTCTGAATAGCGACGCCTATTCTAATGAAGAGGAAATTTCCTACATTAACAGTACTATCATGCCTAGAAATAAAGTTCTTCAGTCTTTTGAGGAAGGTTACAGTCTCCTCCCCGAGCTCCCCTAAAGTCGTGAACGCCAAAGTGCCAAAGTGGTATCCATTTGCCCTGCATATCTCCAGATATTTGTTGCGCTTCTGCTCAATTGCCTTCGATAAGGCAACCCCCGGAATGAAAGCCTGGACTCCGCCTCCAGTAAACGGAGAGATGACTGTCACATCAAGACAAGCATCACGACCATCTTCCCAATTGTGGACTAGGATGTCCGCAGGCCTGGAACCTCCACCATCCTGAGTGAGAAACCCTAAGTTGGCTTCGACCTTAGTTGTTACCCCTGCCCGAAAACAAATGTCTGCGAAAGTATCGCGAACAAGGTTGTGGCGAAACTTGGGCCCGACCTCGGTCGCACAATGAACGGCATGATCTCCATAAACATCCATGCTCCGACCGCAGAGCGAACATGGTTTGTTTGCTTCAAAGAGCGGAATCCTGAGTCTATAGCTGAGGACGGCATTAAAGTGGCCTGGATTGATAATCTGTCCCAACCCTTCTGCTGGTATGGCTAATAGATAGTCCTGTGCGTGGTCTATCTTATTGCTTTGCCATAATGCAAGATCGCGCCGCGACATGTTGTAAGCTGTTGGCATCTCCTTAACCACCGAAGCAAAATACTGAACTGCCAAAGTCTTCATAGGATGGGGGGCGAGTTCATTAATGCTCAGAGGGGAGTTGAGTTTGCTTACAAGGACGAAGTTGTCGATTGCCTGCTGTGTGAGAGAACTTGACACGGGAAAACCTGACTGTCCATGAATGGTGCCCTGCAACTCTTTCGTCTGCAAGTAGGAAGCAAGAAAGCAGTAGTTCATTGTGTCCTCCATAGAGTATATTCCCACACCTCCTTCTTTGATGGGCAGAGTTACAAGTCTGTGCTGCAGGGTGCCGTAGCCAGGTCCGTCCCCGGTGATTAACTGCCGCATATATTTGAAGAGATAAGAGTCATAGGTAACCTGTGCTTGATGCAAATGGCATGGAGCTGTCGTGCGCATGGTAAAGTAGAGTCTAGACGTCCCTGTACAGTTGCGCAACAGTAACAGTTCACTTTGCGGATCGTCTAAAGTACGTACAGCGTCCATCAGTTTAATGGTTTTCTGCACCCTGTCCAAAACCATATCACTGCAGTATTGTGAGTTAACACTCACTGGCCCTCCTAGTAACTTGACCCCTCTTGCAGGTCTATTGATATCAGCAGGGAAGACACCATCTTGCATGCCTCTGTCGTCAGCAACATGCCAGAACAACTCCGTCTTCCTGATGTTAAGGTCAAGTCCTCTTGCTTTGCCCTCTTCGTGTATAATCTGGAAAGCTTATAGACTTCTAAAGTATCTCCTATGATTGTACCGTCGTCGAGATACCAGGCCTGTAGCTCTAAGTTGCACTCTCTGGAAAGCTTCAAGGCGATGGGATGAAGGGTTAAAGCGAAAATCAAAGGCCCTAGAGGATCTCCTTGTTGAACGCCTTGTGCCGAAGCTAGAACATGTGAGTCATAGTATAACCTCGCAGGGTACGAGTAACAGAATTGTACCCAGTTAGAAATGCTAGGACAGTGAAGACTGACCTCTCGTAACATCGCAGTTCTATCGACTTGATTGAAGGCGTTTCTAAAGTCCACCAACAGCATGGAGATGGTATTGTCAGTGTGTTTCTCCTGTAGGATGCGGTTCACAGAGTGGAGAATAGCTTCTCCTCCGCATGGGATTCCAACTCCAAACTGAAAATCTCCAAGGTAGCGAGTCGACTCTTTGCTGACGATCGAGGCAGCGAAAAGCAAAAGAAATTAGTCTTGTACAGTGCTGGAAGGGAGCCTAGCTACAAGCTGGGTCCCAACCCCTTTCTGGATCGCAAAACCTATTCTAATAAAAAGAAAATTTCCCACATTCATAGATATGTTGTGTCTAGCCATATATGTCTTCAGTCGTCCCAGAAACTCGATTATTATTATTATATTGTGTGTATATATATATATATATATATTTGTATCAAATATTCGATGTTGTTTATTTATTTGCTTTTGTGTACCTGTCAACCCCTTTTTAACTCCGCCATTTGAGATGCCGGTCCCCAGCCCGGGTAAAGGAGGAGGGAAGAGGACTAGTTTGTTATATTTTTGCAGGAGCTTGCAGAATGGTTGAGCTTGCTATAAAGAGTGACAATCAAATACCAGGTAACATAGTTACTTACTTGTTCATGTTCTTGGATAATTATGTATTCTAGTTCGTTTCATACTGACCTACATGTACACTTCTCTTCTTTGCTGGTATGACAGGCACACAAGTGGGAGAAAGTGGCCTTTTCCGTTGTCAAATCAGCTCCTCAGTTAGTTAGAATATAAGGTATATTACTGATATTGAAATTTCTGAGTTTGATCCTTTTAGTGCTCATCTTACTAACTTATATCTACTCTTTTGTTATTTTCAGGTTGTGATCAAATTCATATACTTTGACCAGTGATGATGCTTCTTGCATTAGTGAGTAAACTCTCAATATGCCTGTTTTCAGTATTTGTTATCATTTCTATGGTACATTAACTAAGGTTGATAGTTACTACCTTTATGTTTACTTTTTGAAGATTCAACGCGCAGACTTGAAGCTAGAGAATATCATCTAGGGTTGATTCTGCTGGTATGGCAGGTGCAGAAGTGGGAGAAAATTGTCCTTGCAAAAGTTGTCCAAGAGTTGGAATGAATTCCTCCCAACCACTAGCAATGTTTTTGGAATGAATTCCTTCCAACCATTGGATAACCTTTAAAGACAATGCTGTTATTATTTTTCATTCTTGTTATTCCACGGTGCTGCTGCAGATCTCCTTTTTTAATCTCAGGTTTGTTCATTACCTGATATTATCTCTTGAATGCTTTAGTTGTGATATCCTGTTTGATTTCATTTATCAATGATATTTGCTGATAACTTGTCTTAATTTGCTGTAGAAGTGGAAGAACGTCTGGCGCAAATCTTTTTGGTGATTTCCCCTAGTAGTTATTTTCAGGTATGAACTCTAATTAAGCTATGATTGTGTATGATTGCTAGTGTGCCTCAGTTACAGATGAGAATTAAGCTCATTATCAGTTTAGTTCTGTGGTCAAATATTTGAGCTACTGTAGCTTGTTCTCTCTTTCATTTAAGATGAGAATTATGTCGTAGGCGTATGCCAGGGCTTCGGCTACCTTACCGCATAGCCTATACTAAGATGAAGCTGTTTGTTATACCCAATATTGCATGTTATTGATATGATTATAGACAATTCTGTTAGTGGGTCATATTATGTTATTCAAGTGGCTGTCAACTCAAAGCTTTGTTTCCTTGTTTCACAGAACTCTCACATATGAGCTCGACTGACTACTCCATTCGGCGTCCTAAAAGCTTCTTCTGATCCAAGGTATCATTACAGAACATTGCATAAACTGAAAACTGCTGAAACACACAACCTTCTAATCTAGGAGTAGTAAAAACACATGCAAAAATGTATGTATGTATGTTTTATAAATTTAGGATTGTGAATGAGTGTAGTGAATGGATGTATAAACGGTTCTATGATTTTCAGAGTTTGAATGAAATGCGTGTGTTAGTTGAATGAGAATGGATGTATTTCAGTGGGAATGAATTGAAAATTACAGGATTTCGATTCAGTATTGCAGGTTTAGAAATGAATTGTATTGTATTGCAGGTTCAGGAAAAACTCTATTGCAGGTTCACAAATGAACTGTATTCCAGATTCTGGAATGAATTGTATTCCAGGTGCAATTGTAACGCAGGGCTTAACGCTTGGCAACGTTAATTTTTTTTTAAAATAATACAGTTTCTTCCAACGATAACAAACGTTACACAAATCTGTTAGTTGCAAAAACACGTGGCAATCCTAAAAACTGTTACAGATGCGTTTTCCACGAATACAAACAATGACTAAGCCGTTAAAATTTATTCGTTACACGCCGTGGTCTAACGGGAGCAAAAGTTGTTGGATCCGTTACGGCAGAAGGACAGGTGGCAAGCACTGAACCATTAGAATATAGAGCCCATCAGTGTATTCTGTTACTTTAACAGTTAGAGTATCAGTTAGGTAGACGTAACAGGGCTGGCTGTTTCGAAGCAGTTACGAAAACTGCCAGCTGGCAAACGGATAAACCGTTACTGCACAAAAACGACGTTGGGTATAATGTTACAGTTAAAAGTTGTTGAATCAGTTACTGCCCACCATAACGGGTAGAACGTTACAGTAGGCTGCCACGCGGCACGGTATGATGGCATGTCTAATCCGTGACAATAATTACTGCAACAGATGCATGTGTTGCTGTAATTATAATTACACCAACGGCAGATCCGTTGCTGAAATTATTGTAACACTAATAATAACAGCGTCCCGGCAACGGCTTTTATTTTTTGCAACGGCCCAGGGCCGTTGCTAAAAAGGCAATTTCGTGTAGTGAACGCTAATAACTTTATCCTATCTCCCCGTTTCTGTGTATCATAGCTTGAAGCCTGTACCATCCACCTCCTTTGCTTTCTGGCATGTCCATTTTGTTTCCTGCATGCATAAAATATTTATACGCCTCCTAGTCGCACAGTATCAAATATCTCTCTTAGCTTTCCTGTCAAAGATCCTACATTCCAACTACCAAAGCGAATCCTACCTACCTCGGCTGGCTTCCTAGCCCCTCGCACTCGTCGAGTCAAGTGCGAAGACCCTCGCTCATTTAACACTACATCCGGGCGGCGACTTAGCAGCCCTTGCTCATTTGACACCATATTTGGCCGACATGGCGGGTCACGGAGGTGACGACCCGACCCTTGCTCATTTGACACTACACCGGGTTCTGGCATAGCACGTCGCTGACAGGGTTATGCCCGAACAAGTTTTCTAATCGGGGTCTCATCTCATAGGTGTTTGGCAGGGAGGTTTTATCGCTGGCTTGCCAAGCCTATCACGAACGTTCCTCCTTTATCCTTGTTTAAGACAGGCTATGTAGAGAACTACACAAGCGGAGTTACTAGTTTGTAATCTCTATATAAAAAAAATTATGTACTTAGGAATGGGTTACTTCATTGAGTGACACTTTCAGGAAATTGTAATGTCAATCATGTCAAAATAAATAAAGATGCTAAATGTTGTTCAATTTTGTAAGACACCTGGCCTTGCATCCTTTTCTCATTCTCTGTATGGACTTGGTGAAATAGCTAAGTGTGTATTGCTAATAAGTCAATTTTTAATATTTTGTTACTGTGGTCAAAGAAATTGTAGGAGACACGCATGAGCAAGCTGTAAGTCAAATGAACCATAGACCTTTGCCTGTTCGATGAGACTCATGAAGGAGTTGAGAAGAGTTTTGATATTCTTTACTTTTGTTCGAATCACACATTGAACAGAACCTTACATCTGATTTATAGCATTTATACCATATAATCTACCTTAGCGTGATGATTCTGCAGTCAATCATCCCGTACAGGTCTGTTCACATTATCGTTGTATGTATTCTCATGGCACGATGAGCATGTTTACCATTGGTTACTCTAATTTTAACTATTAGTTCGTACTGGTATTCTTCAAAGTTATATCTATTGATATCATTATTGTATCGCACTCGCATGTATGCTGCGGTATTGATTGCGAGTTCATAATCTTAATAAAGTAGATTATGCGCTCACAATTCTTTATGTCACTTTGTTGTTGATCTATTTATACTACTCACATCACACTCAACTCAGCACGTTTCCATGAAATAAGTGAAATATTTCAAATGAGAAATATATGCAATTGGGAAGCTACTTTGTGTGTGAGAGAGAGGAGTAAGGTATAATAGGATTGCAGTTGTGCATGCATCTTGGCTTATTAATAATAAAGGTCTGTGTGAGAGAGTAAAGTATATGATTGCACTCGCTAAGCCAGCTGCTATAAGAGTACTGAACAGCACCAACAGCTGCAAAGGAGTTACTCTGCCATAGGATAGAGTTTAACCATATTGGGCAATCTGCTGATCCCACAAGTTAGGCAAATGTCTACCTCTTTGGCTTCTCTTTTGCTAAAACATGGGCAGATTCATTTGTTGCTTTCTTTGGCCGGCATACTCCGACTTAACTTTTTTTCTATGTTTCTCTAGATTAGGCAAGGCGGTGGTGGAATTGCAGCACTTCACACACAGCATTTTTTGATTTTTATGTTGGATACATGCATCCAACTCTTTAGACTTTTGCTTCTGGTACTGGTATGCTATGCACCAAGTGGTCCCTCTTTAGAACCCATGTGATGAGTTTGAGAAAATCAGAATGTTAGTTAAAAGGCAAATCTCAAATGCCATTGTTCGGACAGGACTCGAATAAATTGTCCGGTCGAAAACTTGAAACTATGTCGATCAGCTGATCACTCACTTCCCTATCTAAAAGTCATCTGATACACCACCATATACATCTCCAGTCTACTTAGTGGGCAATTTTGTAGACTCTGACCATTGGAAATCGTACGTAAAGATTCGAATGTATATCCATTTTATGAATGTCTGTCTGTCTATATTATTGAGAAGCAAAGAAAGAACTATATGTATCCCGTTCTTGTGCATATAGCCGAGAACTAGCAGAAAGAAAAAGCAAGTAGAAGAAATGGTGGCAACTAATTTGGTGTGGTCGTCAAAAGAACGGTCGCCATTAATGGTCACTCTGCCAGATAGTGATTTGCAAGTTCCTGTTTATGTTCCAGAAGTGCAGCTTGATGACGATCAACTCCATTGTTCACTTCAATCTACTCCTCCATGGTGTAAGTTGTTTCTTTTTCTTTTTTGATATATGGTCTTGAGGAGCTTTGAAATGTTAACCTGCAACAACACAAAGTTACTATAGTCTGTTTATTTATAGGATATGACACTTGACAGGTTGCTGGTATCATCATCCAACGACTTAATCATTCTATTAAAAAAGAACCCAATGTCCTGTTATCGTTTAAGTTTTTTGGGTTCTGTTCTGACAGTCGTTTTTGTTTGTAGAACGGCTTGTTCATTAGGAAAACGTTCAAAAGAATTCGGCGAAAACATACGTTGTTTTTTCGAAGAAGAAAAGAATCAACTTTACAACTTTATTGCTTTGTTTTCTTCTGATTTAATAAAAATTTGATGGTTGTGAAATTTTATTATGTGCAGATGAAGCGGTGACAATGGCGTTCCAACATGTGATTGTGATGCTGGGAATGACTGTTATGATCTCTACTAAACTCGTTCATCTAATGGGAGGAAATGATGTAAGTTGCTCTCTTCTTGTTTGTAAGAAACTTTCATTCAAGGCTATTCTGTTCCTGGTTGTGATCAGTGAGTCGAATCGGTCAGTCCCCGAGTTAGCTAACAGTTTGTTGAAATCTGTGTGTAAGGTATTTGGTTACCTTGGAGAGACACCTAAACTGATCAAATGACTCAAGTTAGGCATTAACTACTTCACCCATCCATATATACAAGAAGGGCAAACTTATCTCTAGCCCGCTTTTTTTATTTTTTTTTATCAAAAACCCTTCGTTAAGTTCCCATATATGAAAACCCATAATTATATATAATAAGACTTGATTACATGAATAACCTTTACTTAATTAAGGAACCTAATTTTATTCTTAGTAAGAAGAATAAATACCAATTTATTATAAATCCTAATCCCTAAGAAACCTCCTTTGAATATTTCATTTGACCTTCCAAAAAAATAACCCCCAAACAAGATTTAGGAAAAAAATTCAATTATCACCATAAGAATTTAGGAAAAATAAAGTTTTTCCCTTGAATAACAATTCAGTTATCACTGTAAAAAAATTGGATAAATACAATTTTCACTAAAAAGTTCAATTATCACCATAGGATTATTTAGAAAAACTACAGTTTTCACCAATATGCAAGTTTGTAATTGGTGAAATCCGAGGTTATCAACTTGTTCAGAGGTGATACATGTAATTTTCCTAAGTTATACCTACCTACAAATGATGAAAGCTCCATTTATCACATGTTCGAAGAATGACAACTCCAATTTTCACCGAAATTATCAGAAATAAAAATGTTGCTCTAATTATAGAACTTTAATAAGAGAGAAAAATTATAACACAAATCTTTAATCTAAAATAAAGTAGATAATGTATTTTAGTTAATAAAAATCAAGATGACAACTAATATAACCATAATATTAGGAAAGATTTTTTTAATTAAAGGGTATTTTAGCCATGGAGAATAACTTATAATTTAAAGTCAACCAAAAACTTACCATTTTTTACCAAAATCTTATATTATGGGTTTTACGTATAAACCATCTTAATGATGGGTTTTTGGAAGAGAGAGAATCAATACTTGGGCTACACATAAATTTTCACATACAAGAAAATTGAAACTTTGGCATCAAAATTTCTCAGACACGACCCAAATCAACTACTCCTTCTGTCCTTGAGAAAGTGAGCTTTTCACTTTTAAACTAAAATGAAAAAGTAAAAGACTCACTATATCATAGGGCCGCCGGGGTGTATAAATTGCCCAGCAGCAGACCAATTTGAACTAGACCTGCTCCGGGACGGCAGGTCTAGTGGGATAAGTCCCCAGGGATGGTGGGCCCATACTTCGATAGGAAAAAAAATAGAAAAAAAAAACTGATTTATCACTTTTGCATGACAATTTACCAAACAAAATTTACAGTTCGTTAGTTACATAGCACTTTCTATATTATAATTTACCAAACATCATACTGCTTTATTTTCACAGCAGAGCACAACACAACATAAAATCACTTTTATAAATCTCAGTACCAAACTCGCCTTTAATTTGTGTTTTTGTGTGCTCGGAATCGGATGAAACAGGAAGACAAAGCTATTGTCATTCAGACCCTGCTGTTTACATCCGGACTAAACACACTTCTTCAAACTTTAATCGGAACTCGCCTTCCCACAGTAATGTCTGCCTCAACTACGTTCATTATACCAGTCATGTCTATCATTCAAGATATGTCAAAGTACCACTTCAGAAGTGAACATGAGGTACGTACCACTACTCTTTATCATGCTTTCATCTGTTGACATAGTGCGCGCTAGACTAATCGGCGCATAAACATTCGGGTGCTTGCAGAGATTTGTTTACACAATGAGAGCTATTCAAGGTGCTTTGATCATCTCATCAATGTTCAATGTCATCATTGGGTATACCAAGGCATGGGGAAGCTTTACAAGGTAACATTATACCTAGTAATGCAAGCACTTAGTGCGACTGCGTCAGGCCTTTCACTTTAAACTCGGTGATGTGTGGTGTATAAAACTGCATAACGCTTGGGACCGTCACTGGCCGTTGCTGAACATTAATAAGTATGTGTTTTCTTGGATGCATGATCAGATTCCTCACTCCTATATCTATTATTCCAATCATCTGTCTGGGGGGTCTTAGCAAGTTCCGAAGTGGTTTCCCGCAGGTAGTACTAATGTACTATAAATCTATGTATGATCCCTTGATGCACTGCCTAATTTCTCTGGTCTTGATTTTCAGCTTGGAGAGTGTATAGAGATTGGTCTGCCCATGCTGATTCTACTCATTATCTGTCAACAGGTAATGTTTAAATGTCATGATATTTTCATTGTTTGGAGGAAAGTAAGACAGATGTAAATTGGAATTCATGATTCGTTCTTGTTATGTACAGTATATGAAGTTCATAGGTGGGAGCAAAAATGCCTTTCTTGAGAAATTTGGTGTACTGTTTAGTGTTGCAATTGTCTGGGCGTTCGCCGGCCTGCTTACCGTAAGTGGTGCATACAACCATGTTGGTGAGCAAACTGAGTTGAGCTGCCGTGTCGATCGTTCCAACCTTATGTCATCAGCTCGATGGTAATTGGTACTCTTGTTGTTTAGTTTTTCTTTTTCAAGGTCATTCGACCAGCACTGACATGGTTTATTTTTCCACTCTTTCTGCCGTACGTAGGATTAGAATACCGTACCCTTTTCAATGGGGTGCACCAATCTTTAGAGCTAGCCCCATCTTCGGAATGATTGGAGCTGCACTTGTTTCAACTTCTGAGGTGCGAATTCACTTGATTCTTGCTTTACTAATATCAATGCATATACGTACTCCTGGTACTATCTATACTTGAGACAATTACCGGCTCGTGTCTGTTGCAGTCAACAGGAACATATTTTGCTGCAGCACGGTTCTCAGGTGCTACACCTCCTCCAACTAATGTGCTTACTCGAAGCGTTGGTCTACAGGTATGCCCCAACAATTTACATAGAGAGTACCATTGTCTCATTCAAACTATAATAGATTTCATATTGTCCAACTATAGGGTATGGGGATGCTGTTTGATGGTTTGTTCGGATCAGTTGTTGGTACAGACGTATCTGTGTAAGGCACACTTAACCTTGGGTTAACCATCATATACGCTGTCTTGTTCTTTAGAATTGTATCAGTGAAGTCCTTGATTATGTGTTTATCTTTCAGAGAAAATGTTGGGCTTCTCGGATTAACACGTGTTGGGAGTCGAAGAGTGGTGCAGATATCTACCCTTTTCATGATTTTCTTTTCCATCTTCGGTTTGTCTGACAACACAACATCTTCTAGTATCACCCATCTTATTCCAACTACGACGAAATGTTTTATTTTGATGCTTGTTTGTTCAAATTTTGCAGGGAAGTTTGGTGCATTCTTTGCATCAATTCCATTCCCTATATTTGCATCTATTCACTGCGTTCTCTTCGGTCACATATGTAAGTCCGAACAAGTACTTGCCGAATTACATAAAGGTTTCTGCAGCAGTGTTAAGCGGCGAAGAGACTAACTCTGTAACCTTTTTTTTCCTTACTGTCTCTTTAGCTGCCACTGGAGTCTCGTATACTCAGTTCACAAACAGTAACTCTCAGAGGAACCTGTACACCATTGGCCTCTCGTTGTTCCTTGGTATATCGATCCCGCAGTACTTTAATGATGCAACTAGCAGCCGAGGACGAGTAAACACAGCCGGGTTATGGGTAAGTCATAGTGATCTATGATCACCACACTGCGCGCCTCTCAATGGAGATGCCCAAATGTTAGTTGCTTCCAAGTGATTCTCAATGGTCTTTGTTTTGATTTGCAGTTCAACGACATTCTGAATACAATATTCTCTTCTGGCCCGACTGTGGTAACGGCATTTGGGACAGTGCTCGATAATACACTCCAGACTAAAGATAGGGACAACGACCGGGGATTGTCTTGGTGGCGTCCGTACCAGAACAATGGATCTTACGGGTTTCCACCCCCTCTGAGCAGGCGTCCTCGCAGGCGTACCCAGTCGTCTCGTCCGCCTCCTGGCCCTCCTTCTCCTCCCTCTCCTCCTGGCCCTCCTTCTCC
>JAJJMA010084202.1:13597-26841 GCA_023529015.1 Papaver nudicaule
AAAAAAAAAAAAAAAAAAAAAAAAAAAAAAAAAAAAAACCTTATAGCCGGCGGCGGCGGCGGTGATGGAGGCGGGGATGACGGTGGCGGTGGAGGCGGCGGTATTGGTGTAACACCATGACTTAATTATTTTGATTATCAGTTTAATCAAGTTTAGTTAAGTTTATTATGTGTTACCTAATTAATTTAGTGAAGTTTAGTTAAATTTGATATTAAAAAGAATTTTACATAGGGGAAGAGCGAAAATGCTATTGGGAGACCAATTATTGAGGGGCTTCAATTTTCTTGAAGCCCCTAAATCAGCTTTCGAAGGGAAACCTGTACACCGATCCATTTGGATTTGGAGTATGGAAGCTGATACTGGGGCTTCGGAAAAAAGTGATGCCCTCACTTTTACTTCAAATGTCCAGCCCGTCATTATAAGGGGTGTCAAAACAACCTGAAATGACTAAGTTATTCTTATACTAATTTATACTAATTCTTACCCAAATTTATCCCCACCCTAATTACAAACATAAATACTTATATCCCACACAACAAAAATCAAAACCAAAAAATCAAAACATCAAAATTTCTCCCCTCTCTTCTCCTCTCTTACCTCTCTTTTCTTCACCATTTCCTCTCCACATTTCTCATTTTCGAGTTTTTGATCATGGATGGAACCAACACTGATGCAACAATGGAGCAGCAAAGGTAAGCATCCAAACCCACTCTTTTGTTATTGATTTTGGTGCTAAAACTAGGTAAGGTTCACTCCATGAAAATCAAAAAACGAGTTCCAGAACTACTTACGTCTGGCTATTAGAGCCGTAAGTCCCTCTTACGTCTCGCATCGGAAGAACAGCTAGCCGTAAGTAGTTTGTTAGGTAAGCCATTAAAGCTTCAGATCTAAGCCGTAAGTTCAGTTTACTAGCCGTAAGTTAGTTACGTCTCATTTCGATACTTTAGTTACTAGCCGTAAGTTCCTTTAAATCAAATTTTTTGTGTCGCAAGGTTACAGGCCGTAAGTACAAACTTAGCAGCCGTAAGTGTAGTTACGGCTGCATATCTATTTGGCTTAGTAGCCGTAAATTACACTGACAACCGATTTTCTCACATTTCTCTGCCATATTTTGCGCTTCAGAGAACCAGAATCAAGTGCCGTGGTTGCACCAACTGAAATAATGCAAGTAGAGATTCCTGAATCCATTGTTGTGATTGAACCAAATGAAACTATCCAAGTTATTGAGGAACTTCCGCAAGGTGCAGAAATTAAGGGAGTATCTTCCTGCCATAAGATTACCAATTCGTAATATTCTACCACTATTGGGTGATGACCCTGATCCTGGCCCCAGCTATATCCCTTGCACTTGTGACCTTAATGAGCGACCAATCCGTAATCTTCGACGCAAGAGAGTTGGTGAGGTGGACGACGTTCCTTGTCGCAATAGAATTTGTGTTGCTGTAGAACGTCTTCGTCCACTTGTCGAGGCGAATGGCGGACCGAGCTTTGAACTAATCCGCAGCCGAACGTGATTTGGGACTGGAAATGTTAGTTGATTTGATTATGTGTTGAGTACGGTTCTTCTTCTATGTTATTTGTAAACTTAAACATCTATGAAGGTGGACCAATTATGTGTTTTAATGGTTGAATGTTAGTAGTTATATCATTTATATTTTGAAAGAAATTGGTAGTTATGTTGTAATTACTATTTACACCCGCAGAAATAACACATGCTCTCTACTTACACCCCAATTGGCCACGTGTGCGAAACACACACGCGAACTAACCCTTAAAAGGAAATAGGGGCTTCAAAACTCCTCTTTCCTTATCTTCTTCTTCTTCTTCTTCTTCTACGTCTCCTTCTACGTCTCCTTTCTTTCCCCTTTCTTTCTCTTCTTCTCTTCTATTTCCTCGTCTCGCTTAATTGGCGATTACGAATATTTTCATCGGCGATTAAATTCTATAAAAGCATGACGAAGAAATCAAAACCAAAGGAGGGGGAAGAACAACCCACTCGTCCGAGAGCGGTTTTCTCCCAAAACCCACCGGAACTATTACCAAATCCACTACAACCGCCACAAATAATTCAATCCAACCCATAAATGGTCTCCCAAAGGTAAGAACTGAATACCCATCTCTCTAATTTCAGTTTTATCGCTTAGATTTATTTTTCGAAACTAGGGCAAAATTGCAGTTACAGTATCACTTACGGCTACATATGTTATCACGGTAGTAGCCGTAAGTTTCTTTGGTTGTATCGCATGGTTAGTAGCCATAAGAGGTAATTAAAAGCCGTAAGTATAGTTACGTCGCCAAAAGTTTTGCCTTAACAGACGTAGGTACTCCTGTAACTTTTGGATACCGAATGTCAACTAGTTACGGCTACTAATGTCTTATAACTTGCAGCCGTAAGTTACTTACGTCGTCTTTCAACAGGGGCATTAGTAGCCGTAAGCCGTAAGTAATTTATTTCCTTGGTTCTATTGTTTCAAACAGTTGTTGTTCACCCAATGTTTACCTCAGGCGGAAGAAAAAGGGAGCTAATGACCTGACCCCTGTTGCTCCCCCCCCAGCTCGTGGGGGTGTTAATTTGCACGCCGGAAACAGAGGTGCAAGGGTAGGCCTGGTAGGTGAGGGAGGAAGTGGGAGCGGTGAACATATTTTGGAGGATGCTGCAGTTTCTGAGGAACCACCACCAAATCTGTTATTAACACAAGCAAGCTCGCCTCAACATCCAGCACAAGCAAGCTCATCTCAACATGTAGCACAAGCTAGCTCGTCTCAACAGCCACCACAAGAAAACGAAAGGAAGAAAGCTAAAAAAAGCTGGACCTAGACACCAAAATATTCCAAATGACGGGTTTTTACCAGCAAAGGACGACGACAGACGTTGGGGTGAGGCAGAGGATCCAAGTGTGTTAATTGGTTACGAGCATTCGTGGGCCGCACAAGTTTGTAAGCAAGCGGTATGAATCAATACTTTTCCCACTTTACTATAATCTTACTTTCAAAATCTTAAATTGAAATGTATTGTATTTAGGATCATAAAGGTGCAGTTCAGCTTTTGAAGCACCAAAAGGCCGGGGTTTGGTCCATTAATGAAGAATCACCAAAGGTTAAGAAACTGGTTCAGGCTTCAGCATTGTGGCCTGGCATTGAGAATTCTCAGGTTGTCCATGACAGTATTGTGACTGCCGCTTTGAGAGAGAGATACTATCCTGAAACCGACACCTTTCATTTTGGATTCGGCGAGATGACTCTCCTCTTGGACGATATGTGGTCCATTGCCCGCCTCCAAAATGAAGGCAAAGCGGTTCACGAAGGGTACAGTGAAAGGATGGCTTGGCCAAAATTGTATGAACTAAGCCAAATGTGAGGAGGAATTCAATATTGCTTCAGCACAAACTGAGGATGACCTAAGAAAAACCGGAAGAAAAGACTTGGTTCGAAAGGTAAAGCTTGATAGGTTGAGGGGTGAGTTTGGGGGTACACTCAATATGGAACTTTCTGATGCTAGGGCTACTCAGGTGGCCATAGCTTTCTTGTTGCACCAACTTGGTACCATTTTCTTCCCCGACCAGAGTGGAAACCGGGTGAATATTGGCTACCTTCAGTTGTTGAGGACCATTGAGGGCACCCACGACTATTCGTGGGGTTCAGCAACCCTTGCCTTCCTTTTAGATAGTCATAGAAAGGCCTCGAGGGCGGGTGCTAGCAACATTGCTGGAAATATTGGTATTTTACAGGTAATTTTTGATTTCCCATCTTCATTTTATCGTAATATGTTTTGTTCATCTTCATTTGATTTGTAACCCAACATTATGTTTTCAATTTCAGTCATGGTTTTATGACCATTTTCCAACACTTAAGATACGCCCAAGATTGAACCGACACTGGAAGCAGGACAAGGTTCCTGAGGTTGATGGGGATGATGAGGATGATGAGGATGATGAGGATAATGATCCTAATGACGATCGCCCAACAGGTATGAAGTATCCTTTCGAACAAAACCAACTAAAAAGAAGCATCAGAAGATAGAGTGGTTGAGGGAACAATTAGATGCCTTAGATGCATCCCAAGTGGTGTTTGATCCTTACAAGCGTATAGACCCGGAGACGGGGAAAGACATGCGTGTCCTTTCCCCACTTGCTGACTATAATGGGCCTATCTATCATCCTCATGGGTTTGTGATGACTAATCCTAGGCGATGTCTCCGTCAAATTGGTTTTGTTCAGACTGTTGTTCATTGTGAGAACTTCAAATTGCAAAAGGATGGTACTAAAATTGACAACAGCTACATCAAGATGGTCTATTCTCCAACTCCATCAATTGACGTATGGAACAATCGTCATCAACCACAATACAAGATCTCTAGAGCCGAGTTGATTCCTGCATTGGGCACAAAAGATGACACCCCAGATTATTTGCCATGGTTCTACAAGTGGGGTCATCCTTATGTGATCAACCACGATCCGGAAGCAATCCGATGGATCGAACAAGAGAAAGCCAAACTCAAGCAGGCCGCTTTAGGGAAGGGGAAGAAATCCTAAGAGTTGTTGGGTAAAATGGCCAAGATTGGGGTAAACACTCTATAAATTCATCATAGTTATTTCATCGTAGCTTTCCTTGGTCTTAAACTAATCCTACTTATGTTATTTGTAGCAACAACGAGTGCAAATGTTGGTAAAGAGCATGTGTGCCCACATCTCTAGTGGCAAAACAATGAGTGTAAGTAAACAGGTTGTTCTTAAGAACCAAATCGAAGGAATTCATGACCTTACACCCCAAGGAGATGCGCTTTTTGAAGTCTTCGAGAGAGGTACCAAGAGGTCGCGTAAATCCTCATCTTCTCGCCAGCCTCCTCAAGTATCAGATGAAGAAGAATATATTGATGAAGAGGTTATTGAACAACGTCGAATTCGAGGTGGTGGTCCTAGCATTGGTGAACCAAGAGGTAGTCGTGCTCCTGGTGATGTTCCTAGCACTCGTGGGGGTAGAGCTGGAGCAAAAGGCGGTGCTGGAAAAGGCAAACAACATGCTTATAAGTGAAAAACTTATGCCATTATGAGTGAAAAACTTATGTTATGAATCTTGAATTTATTTTAGCTTGTTTGGATATTAGGTATGCTTTAGTTTATGGATGAATGTTTGGTTTTGTTATGTTATGACTGGATGTTTAATTATGTTATGACTTGGGTTTGATAACTGTTTTAATGCTTTCTTGCACAAGTATTTTGAGTTTGCATAGAACTTACGGTTGCACACGATTTTACTTAACCAGACGTAAGTAAGTTACGGAAAATGGTTGGATGCTAGTTAATGGCCGTAAGTCTGTGGGAGGAAGTTCAGGGAGAAAGTTTGAGTTACAGGAGTACTTACGGCTACTAATCCCAATACTGGTACCAGCCGTATGTCTGACAAAGTTCAGTGAACCTTGTGTCGCGACGTTTCCAGCCGTAACTACTCTTATCCAAGCCGTAACTAACATACGTCTGGTTAGCTTTTATCGATGTCAGCCGTAAGTTGAAATGCAAATTTCAAAATTTTTTATACTAATGTATTAAAGTTATTGTATAGAGCGGCTCTTTTTTGAAAAGCTTAGAGCCGTTGGACATTTTTTCCTATAAAACCCAACCATTTTTTCAGAAAATTCTCACATTCCAAAAACAAACTCTTTTCTTTTGTTGCTCAATAACCTCTAGCTCTTTACTCTAACTTTTGTAACCTGAAAATGGCTCACCGAACTGTTGCTAGTTCAAAGTTTACACAGAAAGAAGATGTTTGTCTTTGCGCAAACTATATCATTCACTATCCGACGAAAGAGCAATTTAAGGCTTTCAAGGGATACTTGGAGTGTGGCTTGCCTCCTGAAACCTGGTGGGACATTACACAGGATTTTTGGACACAAACCAAAAATCCGATGACGCGCAAAAAGGTTGTGCATGCTGCGATGGTATAAAATTCAAAGACGGGTTCGTGAATTCATGAAACTAGTGGCATTCATCAACCGATGTTGCCGTTTTGAGGGTGAAACCGATGAAGACATTGTCAAGAGGGCTCTAACGGAATGGACTCGATGGCACAAAAAGGAGTTCAAATATGAAGCTCATTATAGGCAATGTAGGAAGTTTTTTGTGAAACTTTACGGTAGCAATGGTGACTTGATATAAGTAAGTCGTGATGGTGGTAAAACATAATATGTAAGGCATCTATGTGGTAAAAAATATTATGTAAGGCATCTATGTATGTTGAATATGATTAAAAATTTGAAGTTACAGGAGTAGTTACGGCTACTGAACTTACCCTGGTACAAGCCGTAAGTGAAGTTACATCTACACTTTGCCTGACGTAAGTCAAGTTACGTCTTCAGAAATCAGCTGAGTTTAAGCCGTAAGTATGTGGAATTTCATAAAACATATCTCCAAAAAGTGAAGTGTTTGCCAAAATAATCCAAAATACATTCATCATCATGTTTCAACAAAAAGAACAACAAAAAACATGTATCACAAACAAAAAACATGTATCACCAACATCTTCAAGCTTATCTTTCCTCTTCATCTTGTACCTCGGTCAAATCTCTCAACGGTTTTTGTGGTTGTTGGGCTCTTTGCGACGATAACATTGCCCAAGTGTTCATTTCAAGCTCGTATTGTCCACACCATTCCCTAGTTATCTCTTTGTTCACCGTTGTAGGGGATAACGGTGGTAATGGGCAACCATCTTCTAACTTAAGCCCTATGAAATGATTGCCTCCAATTTGTGCAATCACAAGACGTCTAGGCTTGCCAAGATCTCCATGTTCTTGACTATACCTCGCATAGAGGGGAGTGTACGTGTTATTATCACCACGGGAGAAGTAGTGAACAACGCATTTGAATTCATCGGCAATCAAGTGCCCGCATTCCGGAAATGCCATCCAATTTCCGCTTGACATAAGATCACCTTCCCCGATGAGTCTCCTATCCATTGCCTCTAGTCTATCATTGTCATCCCCGGGACCCGACAACAAATAGTAGTAAACATCCGGCTCTCTATTTAATCTTGCATGCAACAACATCCTAACATAAGGGTCCTAGTTGTTCCGATGTATAACATGGTAACCACAATTTCCATCGCCCTCTACATCTTCCATGGAGATTATGTAGTCATGAATTATAGAGGGAAGTTTCTCCATCCACTCATAATAAATCATGTGGTAAGGCCTATGAATGTTTCCATGTTCATCCAAAGGGGTTCTATACATTCCACAAGGTTCGCGACGTACCTCCTTCCCATGCTTAAAAACCCTCCTATTGTCAAGCTCTTCAACAACCACATCCGGGGTGCTCCTCTTCTTCACTACCGGGGTGCTTCTCCTCTTAAAAACTTTGATTGGTAGCCTTACTATTGTTTGTTCGGGGGATGTTGCCACACCCTTGCCTTTGCCCATCACATCTTTATCCTTCACATTCCCTTTTGTTGGAGTGGCAACCATTGGAATCTCCTTCACATTGGGTTGACGACTTGTTGAAGATTTTTCCGTTGGAGGTCGTTTACGTTTGCTTTGTTGACAAATGCTTGAAGGGTGCATTCCATGTCGTCTAAACCATTTACCTCCTCCAAGTTCTTCATCATCTCAAAGTCTTCACTCTCTCTTTGCTTCATCAACTCAAAGCCCGAGGGGTCTCTTGTCTTTGACGCAATATTTATCTCTCTTGCATTCGCACGAGCAACTCTCTTTGTAACCTTGGTGTTAGGCCTACCCCTACCATCCTTCTTTTTATCCGGTTCAAAAAGATCACATCTAGTGTGTGCATGAGCCCATTTTCGATATCGTGCGCACCAAGATTGCCTTTGTCCCACATTCATGTCCTTCCAATACTCCCTCGTTGCTTCATATTCATATGTCTCATTAACTCTCCCCCAAAATCGTCGTCGAAGACTTGTTCTTGGAATGAAAGTTGCCTCCAAAATGGATCGATCTCGCCAATTGGGACCACACCATCCGTGAAAGTCGCAAATCTATGGCAACATGGGAGTCCCATGGATGACATGTTGGGACAAATACACACATTGGGGTCGAATTCACCATTACGAAATTTCTCTCGTTCCTTCATGACTTCCTCGATAGCCCAATGGGACACAAAATGGGTGATTCCTTCGAGACAAGGTTCGTTAAGGTACTTGGTGTGCATATTCATTCGATTATGTTCAAAAGCTCCCTTAATCGTATCTAAAAGATGTTTAACATACCTTTTCATGGCATTGTAAACCTTAACAAATCCGCCATCACCATTTAAAAGATGTTTTTTGAACCGGCCGTGACAGGACTCCACGGAACTTGTTGCTTGGTTCTTGTAATGTTTGTGTTGATTGGTGAGAGCCGCGACAAACCGATGCCTATGAGGTACAAACCATTCCTCCTCCAAGTACCTTTTAACTTCCGGGATACGACTCCAATAGCTCAACATCTCACTTGCCTTCTCTTCATATTCCTTGATTGTGAGTGCCCAAACTATATCATCCCATTGTACCAAGAGTTTTGCCCATTCATCTTTGTTGAACTCTTCCAATTTTTTCAACTCCTCTAACCTTTCTTTCATTTTCGCTTCCGGTAGTTTCTTAGCTTTGATGTACGTCTTCTTTCATTGTTGGTGTGATAAGAGGCTTGCACTTTACTTGTACGCTATTCCATGCGTGAAAAGTGCAAAGCATGTTGTGAGCATCCGGAAAAACACTGTTGATCGCATTCATTAAGGCTTGCTCCTTGTCGGTAATGATGACACCCGGATAATGATCTACATGGTATGTATACTTCAATTGTTTCAGTGCCCAAACATAGCTTTCCTCGGTCTCGTCCATCATATAATAAAAGCCGATGGTAAAAGGTTGCTTTGTGGATGTTTGACCAACGAAATGCAAAAGAGGTAGACAATACTTATTGGTCTTGTAAGTACAATCTAACAATAGAACTTGGTGATTGCACCGTGCCAATTTTATGAATTCCGGATGAGCAACAAACATGTGGGTCACTTTGCGGTCCGCGTCCTCCTCGAAGTAACAAGTGAATTTGTCTTTCAAAGCTTCATAAAGTTTTTGTTGCATATCGGACCTACCTTGCCATTTGATTCTCTTTGCTCTAGAGGTGGCGTTGTAAATTGTTCTCAAATTCGAACAATTTTCCGGGTTTATATGTTGGAGGTTGCCAAGAATATCACGAGGAGGTATATTTCTTTCGTACAACCCTTCCACCAAAATTCTTTCACCGGGAGTTAACCTTGTAGCTAAATCATGTCTATGAAAACTCTCGGGTGGATCGTGGTTGTGACAACCGCTTATCACCGTCTTCAAAAACCATCTCTTGGTCAATTTGTCTTGAGCAAATTGGAGTCTAAAAGGGCAACCCGTTTTCTTTGTAAAGGTTTTTGGGGTCTTCCTATTAATCTTCTTAAGCTTCCGCAGGGTGCCTTTTTTTTTATGACTCTTATACACTCCACTACACTCGCACACCTTTTGAAAACGGTTATATACCACACAATTTCCTTTGACTATCATGCACATCTTCTCTTTAGCATGTGCAATAGCCCAGTCGACGGCTTCTTCCTTACTCAACCATGTCTACATTAAAAACAATAAACAAATTAGATAACAAAACATTTTAAATAATATTTAAAAAACACGCATTCATATACATAAGAGGGTGCGCTTACAATTGTTCGGACATGAGGTGCATAGTGAGCGGTAGTGTCATGCCAAACACTAGAAGCCGGTGGTTGATTATCGATGGGAACTATTACTGGCACAACCTACACACCATAAAAAAAAAAGGTGTTAAATTAGTCACCATTGCAAACTTACGTCTGAGAACATAAGACGTAAGTTCAGTTACGGCTATAACCGATACTTTTACAACAAGCCATAAGTAAAAATCAAAATACTACTGGCAGATAGGAGGCAGTAAAGAATAGTTACGGCTCATAATATTTTGTAATACGTAGCCGTAACCTAACTTACGGCCACTAAGGTCAAAATATTTAAGACGTAAGAATGGCTCAAAAAATTGGTGCTCGCAAGCTTATGGGCCGTAAGTAAAAAAGTGAAGCCGTAAGTATGGGCATTGAATATTCTCATGCACAGACTTACGTCTGGTAACATCGCGTCGGACATAGCCGTAACTTGATGTACGGCCAGAAAAATCCCCAAATTGTAGACTTACGGCTCGGATCTGAAGAACTTTAAGCCATAAGTCCTACTTAGGACTGCTAATACAAGCCGTAAGTTCCTTCTGGAACTCACAAAAATCAAAAATTTTACGTGATTTCAACTGTCTTGAGAGGAATAAAGCATACCTGATTGTTTTCTTGAGGTTCTTCTACATTGGGTACATTCAGGTTTGGGTAATCTGCAGGATCGACTTCGTATTTCTCGAGAAAGTCTTCACTTGTGCATACAAACTTTTTACCATCAAAGAAATTGTATAATCCTTCATTTCCTTCGATGTGTCTTTCAATGAAGATGTCGTCAATGGAAGGAGATACATCTACCTCCATTTGGGTGCTTGATTCACTCATTTTGGTTGAGTGAATCAAGTTTGAGTTTTTAGAAAAAAAGTTGGGTTTTTTTTTTCTCTCTTCTTCTTCTTCACTTGATTTTCAGTTTTTTAAGTTTTTTTTTCCTGAGTTTTTCTTTTAAGTAAGTTTGTTAATCATGTTTTGGTTAATCATTGATTATCAGTTTGGTTTACTTAAGTTAATTTACGTCTTAATTTACTTGAAAAGTTACGGCTATCAATCAGTGTTTCTTAACAGACGTAACTGTACTTACGGCTAGGGAATAAAGTTATGTACAATTAACCAGAAAATATCCAACACCAAAATCATTGCTTTCAAAGGCATACAAACCAACATCACCATTGAAAATGTCCAAATAAAAACCATCCATAACAGTACTACTAACATCAACCATAAAAAGAGGGAAAAAAAAAACACCTTTGGAATTCACACAAAATAAGCTGAAACACAAATTGTTCAAATTCCGGCCCTCGCTCTCTCCTCTGGGGTAAGACGACGAGCAGTAACCACAAATAGATAGCAATCACCCCAAGCAACCGCCCAACCATCAGGAGTACTTTTTACTGCCCCATTCGTAAACATGTTCCTCCTTAGATGGCGTGGGACATGAACACATAATTTACATTCAAACCGCCATTCATCTTCTACCTCACCCACTCTTCTTCGTCCTAGATTACGAGGTGCTCTATTTGCAAAGTGATAATCACACACATCCATCCATGCAGGAAAATCTGCTCTATCGATAATGGGTGGTGTTTCCTCATCAGGTATTTCTTCTCTAATTACAGGTTGTGTAATTACAGAACTTGGTTCAGCGGTCCTGATGCAAAAAATAAATAAATAAATAAATAAATAAATTATAATACAGACTTACTTACGGCTTATAATAAAGACTTACGGCTGGTAAGTCTGCGACACAAAAGTTTTATGAAATTATCAAAACTTACGGCTGCTAACTTGGGAGCCGTAACTATTTTAAATCTACGGCTACATGTTCTACAGATCGTAGTCGTAACTATGACTTACGACTACAAACGTGGAGTTACAGGTAGCCGTAAGTAACCCTGGTTCGATTTTTTTTTTTTTATGTTTTTCACTGAATCTAAGCTAAACAACTAAAAAAGGAAGTGGGTTTCGATTGTTACCTTTTGATATCCCTCGCGCCACCATTCTCAGCTGAATCCATCGAAGTTTCGAAAAAATCTAGGTTTTTTTAGGGTTTGAAGGAGGAAACGAGAAGAGGAAGAAGGAGAAGAAAGAGAAGAAAGAGAAGAGGAAAAAAAATTCAGGTTCTTTTTTTAAGTTTTTTGTTTTTAGATTAGGTTAAATTAGATTATCAAATGGTAGATTAGGTTAATTTTTCGTCTTAACACTAAACATAAAGGGGTAGTTTTGGTATTTAAAAAAAATTACATAGGGGGAGAGCAAAATTACTTCTGGGAACCAGTGAGCTGAGGGCATCGTTTTTTTCCGAAGCCCCTAAATCAGCTTTCTGGAGTATAACAGTGCCAGAATGCACAGAACTGATATACAGTTCGTATTCGACAGATGAAATGCACAAGAGAAACCAGAACCTAAGAAACTGACTCTAACTCTGAACTAAAAAGAAGGGAAACCTGTACACCGATCCATTTGAAGCTATAACAGTGCCAGAATGCACATGACTGATATAAAGTTCGTCCGCAGAATTTTACAGTGGCACGGTATATACAGACCAGTTTCATCATATATCCCATACCATGACTTCAGAAACTTAGAAACGAACAGTAAAGAGTTAATTCCATGATTGTTACACAGTAGTTAACACCCAACATGAACATCAAGAACTTTTTGTTACTCAACTCGTACGTCCTAACCTAAAAACCTGTTTAACAACTATAAATTCGAAAAAAAAAAATGACTCAACTGAAAGGAGAGAACCAAATGTAACTACTTGCTAATGATGCAAAATTTTCCCATCATACAATGCATTTGACAAATTTATGAAGACAAGATGGAATATCAGAACATGAAGTTTTTCTCTTTAAAAGGAAGCTTTCAGTCAAAAACACTGTATGCTCCTACATTGTATTTGAAATGTACACTTACATTCTAGCGAGCCTCATAGAACAAACTCACCTACTTGAACATCACATACCGACTAGTATTAGCAGATAATTATGAGGACTTTCTCGAGAGATTCTTCAGACCACATCCCACGCACTTTAGTATGACAGTTTCTGTTGATGGATCGGGAGTAATGACAAATTTGACACCGAGGAAATCCCTGATATGTCTGAGTGTTTCTATTGCATAAGGCGAGAGCTTTCCAACACGAACCTTTGAAACATCTTGTGGGCATAAGGCGCAAAGAAGGAACAACAAACCCTGCCATCCGATGTAGTTAACTGTTAAGTTTATGCAGAAAAATGAAGAGAAAATAACATGTCTAACCACAAAAAGGAGTATAGAGAAGGATGTACAACGTTCACAACGTTCGCATACCTAGAATAATAATTGAATTAAATCTTAACAAGTCACCATTACAAAAAAAACACCTCCCATGGCCATATGTAATTTTCACTGATGAACAAAAGAAAACAAAAAAGAGAAGAAAATGGCTCAACAGTTAACTGAAGTACTGTTTTTCACAATACCTTACCAGTCGATGCAACATAGAATGTAGCCAACATACATACAGCAGTCCTATGTTTTCTTCTAAATGAAGCATCT
>JAJJMA010084214.1:0-20632 GCA_023529015.1 Papaver nudicaule
GATAGTTTACTGACTAAATAAAACGTGGAAAGCATAATTCAACAAATAGTTGAGTCTACATGATGAATGTTATGTACAATTAATAGAGTAAATATTAATTACAACATTCAGCTGTATCTAGTAGATGCCCATCCAAAACAATGTGCTTCATGTCTATAATGAAATTGTTCCGAAGAAACCCAAACCCAAAAGTCCCATTTGCATACAGCCAAATCCTACCTTCCGCACGCCTAGGGTTGACAGAAGATACTGCAAGATCTGGAATAACCAGATCGTAACTGGAATTGATGTTGAGTATGCGCAAAACCTCTTCATTTTCTATGAAAGGAGAGTGATCACAAATGTGATTAACAATGGGTGGCTGAAGATGTATCCGACTGTCATATAAATATTCCTCCTCACACGACAATGGGGACTCGATGAATGTAGTATTTGAGGTCCAAAAGACTGGAGAATAGCCAGAGAAAGGTTCCACGGAGTCGCCCACCTTTCGGCAAGTTACACCTCCAACGTCATCATACGCCACAAGATAAAACTCCAAGCTCATATCATCACAAATACCCTGAAGGTGGGAAGAGATATTTAGAGATCATCACAAGAAGATCCTTATTGAGAAATCTTGTTTACTCAACTTTGCTCTTCCCAACTCCCCCTCATCCCAATAAGCAATATTGAAAATATAGAAACATATAATGATTACAAACAGATGAAGATCTGTAAGGAATCAACTCATACGCTTTTGCATATCTGATAATGAATTTTCATCAATATGTTTGGACGTAACTCAAAGATGAAACATAACCAAGATGAAATTCCAACTGACCATTTCCAATATGATAACTATTGGTAACATGTCGATGGCGGCGATGCAATTAAAGTATAGTTAGGTATTTAAACCTGACAAGTTTTGTATACCAGCATCTCAATATGGTACTCAGCCCTCACTTATGAATGTCAATATCTACTTTAATGAGTAATGAAACCCCTATAGACTTACGAGCATCCTTTGATGTATACACCTATAAAGCCGTATATCCCTCCAATCAAACACACACAAAATAAAAAAAACTGAAATTGTTTTGTGCTACTCATTTGCAACACATAGCAAATTCATGTATGACCACTTCTATATGCATAAATTAGTGAAATGTGTATACAGCTAGCTGGCTTAAACATTTACTTAACAAAAATCAAAGATAAGTTGGAAAGCTGGATTCACAAATTTTTCGCAAAAAAATGAAGAAGGTAAATTCCTTGAGTGTCCTGACTTGACAGCTTTGGCTTTAAATGTGACAAATACCAATAGGCAACAATTATTAACAAAAGCAAAGAACAGAAGTAGGAAGAACAATACCTTCCACAATCCCTGCAAAGGACGTCCAGAAGTAGGAGCACAATTAACAATCTTAACGAAATGCTGAGCGTCCCATTTCCGCCTACCATTACGTTCCTTATCTTTCTTCCTTTGCCTCCTAGAAGCCCTATCTCCACCCGGACTAGTCTTGTTCGCAAAATACTGATAAATTTCTGATGTTTGATGTTCTGGCAAACTTCCAGGAGACGTACTCTCCAACCCAGTTACATCCTCCACAACAACCCCCAAACCATCATTAGAACTAGGACTACTTCTCCGAAATCCTAGGAATTTCTTCCCTTCTGGAGAAGAATACGAATAACCAAACAGATTCTCCTCCACAATAACATGATTACTACCCATAAAACTTATATTAACATTAATCAAATCTGCATCTGAGGTAGAAGAAGTTGCACCCATCTCAGCTACCTTAACAAAATCATCAGGTGATTCAAATCGACATTCAGGGTCAAGAAAATTCAAAGGTTCACCCCTTTTAGAAATCCCTAACCATAAAAATGGAGTCTTTATAACCTTATAAGTACCTGATTTACAAGGTGAAACCCTAGAACCAGTAATAAAAGACTCACCCCATTCAAAAAAGACTAAAGGAGGTGGAACAATTAATCCATTATTACCAGTACTATTATTACCTTGTTGTCCACTTCTACGCCAGAAACCAATCAGATTCTCAAATCGATCTAGGGTTTTGTATAGAAGCTTGTAATGAATCTGCCCATTCCCCCATTTCTTGATGTGAGTATGGGAACCCCATTTTCTTTCACAGAGGGAGAACCATAGTTTATTATCAGATTGAAATAAGGAAGAGAAACGTTTAGATGTGCATGAAAATGAGGTGATTTCTGGTATTGTTAAGAAGGAGAGGATGCAGAGCTGAACATCTTCTGGGAAATCTGTGAATGAAGCTGAATCAGAAGCAGAAGCCATTGTTGCTGATGAGAATGTGAATTGGGTTAAGGTCGAAGACTTGTAAAGTGAAACAAAGTTGAGAGCAGGAAGTGTTTTACATACTATGAGATGAGATGAGATGATGATGGTATAGTTCTGTTTTAGATTCTATTCCTTTGTTCAGTTTTCACAGAAAGGAATAACCTTTTGGTATAGGGAATTTATGACGTCATCCAATGACAGAACCCTAGATGTTGACTTTTGAAAGTTAGAAGTTGACTTTAAAGTCAAAGATTTTCAACTCTCAAGATAATAATATGAGCAGATAAATGTTAGATTTGTTTGGTGGTGTAACCAGCAGGCACAATGACCATCTTTACAAATATAAACTTTGATTGGAATTTTTAGAGGTGTAAAAACAAGGTGAATATACATAATCTGGTTATCACTTGCATACAAACAGAGAAACAAACCTAACCTGACCTCTCTCTCCTTTTCATCACTTACAGACCACTCTGTACTCCTAGGGTTTCTCTCTCATGTCTCTCTCTCTTGTTGGTAGTTCTGATGGAGAATCAGTGTAATTTAGCAAGTGGATAACAAACTATGTACAAATATTACATGGCTAATCCTGTTGGGATGGTAAAACAGACAACAGATTAACGTTTGCTACGAGAATTTGCGCTGCCAACATTAAGAGCTCCACCATCTCCAATCCAGAAGTGGAGACGAAGTCGGGTCTCTCACTGCTGGTATCTGTGCTGCTTTCTGATACGTCATGTGTTTGAGTTTCATTTTCAGCCTCGCTCGACCAACTGACAGGTAGAGAACTTCCAAGAGCTGTTTTTATAAGCTTTGCCTCGTTGATTATGTCGTTTAGAGCTTGAATAGTATCTGTGACTGGGTCTAGCGAAATTGACGAATCTTTAGCCTAGTAAAGAAAATTATTATCAGTGTCAATAATAAAAACCAACTGCAGTTTGGAGTCTTTGGAGAAGCTATATGAGGGGAAGACAGCTATAAATTCAAAATGCAGAAAAAGAAATTGCTAGATAAATACACAGCTTATGGATTTAACACGACAGAATATGGAGATACTACACCAAACAAAAGAGAGACAAACTAGTTGCCACGAAGCAACACATGATAGGATATAACTTATTTTCAGTTACCCTGACTTTTTTAGAAATGGATCTTCTCCAAAGAGAAAACAGCCAAGAAAGACTCAATTTGAGAAACCAAACGCAAACAAGCTGATTCCGAGAAAATCTCTGAAGTGGTCAAGAAACTAACCTTTACAAGTGACAAACGAAGCCTGTGTATCGAAGACGTTAAGTGCTCCGTGGTTTCTATGCTTTCTTTAAGGGTTGCGTTTTCTACCCTCAACCTACACCATAGTTAATGCAAAAAAAAAATCAGTATGGTACTTTCAAGACCCTTGTTGTATTAATGCTTCAGAGACAAATATAAGACTCAGAGAAAATAGAACCTTACTGTGTCTGTGTACATTCAAGAATCATACCACAACAAAAAGATCTAATTTGTGAAGATCAAAAACTAATATGTATGTCCATCAAATTAGTTGCAGGGTCTACAAACACATGCAGGGCGACCATATTGCAAGAATATTATTTGAAGTGTGTTAAGTTTATCTTGTTATCGCGCACTTGGAACGTAAAATACCACTAACAGGTACATAATCGGGAAACCAATCCGAAATTAGAGTTAAAGAGGTTACACATGCAAAGAAGAATGCTCGATCGAGCAATGAAGTTCGAATGTAAAGAAGAAAATGCAAAGAAGGCCTACGGAATCTGCATACCTTGCATAATCCACAGAATTATTGGACTTGGTTTCATTTTCACTTGGGTCTTGTCTCCCCACCCAACGACTAAGATACGTTTTCTTCAGCAGGTTTTTCAATCTTCCCACCTCTGTTTCCTGAGCAGCAATGTTTTTTTCCCCAATATCCGCCAGATGATTTCCTCGTTTCCTCTCATGAATTATGTCTCTGAATGAAAATACAACTATATACAAGTAAGAACAATGTCAAAGGTATACTTTCTCCCCAAAAAACAGAATAAGGAAAGCCAATAACTGATGGTCAAGGAATCATACTCTTGCAGTACTTGATACTCCTGCCGCAGTTGTGCCAACTCCAAAAGAGCTTTCACCTTCTCGTTTGTCACCTAGACAACCAATAAAGTGCATTAGACATGAACACTTTCAGAAACCAAATACAACCACCATGCATTCTATTCTATGTATGGCCATATGGGCCTTTATAAGGAGAATGTTACCTGAAGTAAGTTCTTTTGCAGCTCATCCATCTTTTCTTGAAGAGCTGCATTGACATTCCTCTCCAATAACTGTCTTTCATCTTGCTGAGAGAGAAGCAACAACGCACCAACCTGAAATTCATAGTAAACTTCATTCAGTATGAACAGCACGCCTCCATGTTTAATTATACATTTCTAGAAATTGTATTGAAAACGATAAAGAGGCTACATTCATGGTGAGATGTAACCTTTTCTTGCAGAGCCTGAGCAAGGACATCTGAGGTGTCACCCATTTCATCACCTGGAGCTCTTGGTAAGGCAGGCGGACTCTGTTGAGCGAACAAAGATTAGAGAGAAGTTAGAAACAAGCAAATGAAAAAGTTAGACAATAGAATACAAAATAGTCAATGCACACACACGACTTAATCATCAATGACTCGTTTCATTATAGAATATACAACCTAATTCTTCCTCATTTAAAACAATTATCAATGTGGAAGTCTTCATCGTAAGATGGAATGTTGCAAAAGATTAATAATGATATTGATCTTTCAATGTAAATTTGAGTCTTTTTAGAATGTCTTCAAATTAAGTAAAAATGGGCATTTCTGCAATTTCACCTAGACTTATATATGTTACGTGCAAACGGTGCAATCACCTCGTGTATTTTGATCTCTAACTCTCTAAATCCAATATATGAAAAGTATGTCTAATGTGTTTCTCAGTGTCAGTAATTCAAAATTAGTCACACGCCAATGTAATGTGCAAGTCAAAAGCATTTGTGACTGTAACAAGCATGTTTCTTTCAAGCTTACCCAAGAAAAAACAAAGAGGCTACTACTATCATGGAGGAAGGAAAGCAACACTATCTAAAGATGAAAGCTTATATGTGCAAGTCAACAGCATCTAAAACTCTTGCATCAAGTATTTTTCTTTCAAACATACAAGAAAAACCCAAAGAGGCTACTATCACGGTGGAAGGAATCCAACACTATCTACAGATAAAAGCTTATCCGAAACTTTGGAAAAATATATCTGTCATTTTTAAACAGTCATCCCCACATGGTCACATTTGTATATTGGCATTAGCTAATCACTAACACTAAAGCAAAAGGAGTACGATAAATTTCAAGCATGTGGGACAAGACTCAAGAGTAAGATGATGACTTGTTGATTATCTCCTCCGGCTTAGTTTCCAATACATGGGATGCATCCCCAACTTTTATAAGGAAAAAAGACATCTATAAAAAGACACTAACCAACAATCAACTTCATAAGTAGGCAATGAATACCAAGTATACAGGTGGTTGCAAACCTGAGGAACCAAATCCGTATCCGTAGTTATATGAACATCACGACATTCCAAGTCCTCTGACTTCGCTACCATCTGTTCGCACTCAGAATTATCTGTCATGTTTGCCTGGAACTGTATGCTCTCTTGAACTGCATCAAGTATTGACTTGAATTGATTCTTCTCTTGCTCAAGGAAACTCATGACTTCGCATCTGTTCTGATTATGGGAATGACGCAAGTCTGATATCCTATTCTTCATAGCATCATATAAAAGGATCTGCAATCCAAACCCAAAAAAGTGAATTGAGATAATATGCCATGGGACCCTGGGAATGCTTCCACATCATCCACTTTCTTACCTTCTCTTTTTCCAATTCACGGACTTTCTTCTTCAGATGATCTTCAATATCCAATCCCTATATAAAGGTTAATGCAATAATCAGACAATGAAAATGAAATTTAAAACCACAATATACCAAGTGTATTACAAACAATTAAATCATACCATTGCAGCTTGATTTCGAAGAGTACCCACGGAATTGTTCAATGATTCCAGCTCTTTTTCTAACATAACCTGCATTATGAAACCACATCCCATTTAAGAAAACAAAGGGAACTGTAAAAGAAGAAGAAAAGTTGCTAAAATTCATCTTACTCAGTCGCCTGTAAATTACACTCATTATCCCATTGCTACGTGGTGCCATCGCATTTATTAAATGTTGCTACTAAAGACAGACTCAATTTCCTACATGAATATCCTCAAAACTTACAATGTAACTAGAGGTGGAGGTTTCCTTATCATCATCAAAACTCCACATCTCTGGATCATCTCGCAAAAGATATTTGCATTTATTTTCAAAGTCACAATCATCAGTAACCCCAAGAGAGCTTTGACGAATCTCAAAAAACTTGTCAATAACCTGGTATAGGAACAAATTAGTCCACTAGAATTACCAATAAAGGCTGGGAAAAAATATAAATTCCAGATGCAATAATATCATTTTATCAAGAAGACGTATCAAAAGACAATAATACAAAATTGGCGAAATATGGATACAATGGACTACGCCTATGCATCTAGTTCAACGATAGTGTGCTCACAAAGTCAAAAAAGTATTTACCGAAAAGAAAGAAATAAAGTTTGTTTGGTTCTAAAATCAATCAAATTATAAAATGGACCAAAATGAAAGTCATCCCGCCTTCTTGAGGAATAGCCCAATTGCTATAACGAATCTGTGTAAAAGTCATTTCAGTGTATCCTTGTAAACAGTAATATCCTCTAGCAAGCAATAAAGAAAGAAAACATAAATCTTCGAGGACATGCTCTTAAAAGTTTTAAGAGCTTGCATTGGTACATTTCAAATTTGTGTCTAAATGTCCAAGTTCAGTGTAACCATCCTTGTAAGCTATTCAGACTTTACAGTTGGCTTCTAGCCTGCTAATATTACAGAGGAATAACAACATGATTTCCAGCACCCATATATCCTTCTAAAGGACTAATTTCATAGAATTGTCTTCTCGTGTCGGGTCTTCTTTTTTTTTTTTTTTTGGATTACAAGTTATATGTGTAAAGGCTACAATTTATGTCATTCAAACTACGGGCATATCCGTACAGAAACCAAATCCAATAAGCTGTGATAGTCAAGCATACCAATTCAGTCTAAAACCACAATGTAAGTTTAAAAAACCATAGAACTGTGTATAAAAGTTTTAGCTGAAAACTAGGATGCAGTAGTTCAAACTATCATTGCAGTTGTACATCCAAAGTTTTAAACAAAATTAAAATATCATATGGCATGGCGGCATGGGTATTAATTCATGAAAGATGAATAGTATCGCAACAATGCAATACTTTTGGCAAATATTATACAAAAGAGATTTTTTTAGACCGGTAGATTGAAATATATACTGCATCTGCCTTCAGTACTTGCAAGTTGACGACGAGACATACTGTCCTAAATTTGCAGTTACGTTTGGAGAGATAGAATGAAGTATACAAATTACCTGCTTAAAAAGTTCATTCTGCTCTTTTAGTTTCGCTGACTCAATTTGCAGGTCCATTTGACGTTTTTTTTCTTCAAGATCATCCGAAGTAAGCTCGTGTACTCTATTATAAATATACAATAATACCGAACACATTGATCAGGCATAATGAAATAATTACACATAATGAGATTAAAAGGTATGCTCTACGGTCTCCATCACTACCATATAAGACTTCATACTGACACAGTTGATAACGAATACCATAGACAGTACTAAAACCTGCAGATAACAAACAATATTTGATTCCAACGTGAATGTCCCCAATTATCACCGATATGGCTCAAGGAAACACCTAGCGGTGAGTAGATGTCAAAACTGTGAGACCCAAGTCGCTCCACTTCCTACCTAACTTTGCTGCTTGATTTCTTATATGCCGAATTGCATATTCAACTGTGATCCCACTCAATCACTCTTTTCTATAGCCATGCTATTCTCGTTATCATTCATTAATAACTTAATACTACTGCACGAATCTATAAGGTTAAGTGAATCAATTTTTCTTAGAGCAAGTCTAATGGTGGAAGAATTCCATCTTCCATGCCATCTCAGCACTTGGAATAGATCCTGGAAGCTAAAGTCTAATGGTGGAAGCCAACCAAACGTTAAAAGGAATGTTCGTCTTGTCAATGTTCCATGATTCTTGACTAAGGCTACTTGTACAGCATGCAAAAACTATAGACAAAATGAAGTGTTACTAACAAATGAATTTTTTATAAAAGCAGCTTTGCTGCGTGTTTATTATTATTTTTAGAACAATCCGTTCACTTTTAGCGGTCCATTTACATAAATAGGACCTTCTCAACTAGGCAAGATAGTGTAAAGTATTAATTGTTTGAAAACGTTAAATGGAATTGACGTTTTAACGTCAATGCAAATTACGTTATTCTGACAGATAACGCAATTCCGAATTACACCCAACGTTATTCTGATTTACGCCCTAGTTTGGATTCCAAGCTATCTTCCATGCTTCCTTGATGTCTTCCACACTTTTTCCAAGCCATCTTCCATGATGTCATGGAAGATGGCTTGGAAAAAGTGTGGAAGACATCAAGCTTGGAAGCCATTAGACATTCTTTTTCCAAGCTTGGATTCCACCATCAGACTTGCTCTTATGTGCTGCATGCGAAAAGTATAGGAATGACTAAGTTGTTATGGTGTAATTTTGTTCCATTTAAGAACAAAGGCAATACAGGTCTGTGTAAAAGTTATTTTAGCAGGCCTGTTTGTAATCAATCAAGATTGTGGCTGGTTTTTACCTCTCTTGCAAGTCATTTAATTTCTGCAGCATGGCTTCCTCTGTTTCCTTTGCCTTCTCAGCCTATTGTTTCAAAGACATTTCGTTTTTTAAGACCTTGCGAGAAGTGGACAAAATAAAAAATATCCAACTGACGAACATAGCATTTGATCAAAAATTTCGACCAAAGGTAAGAGTCAAAACCTCCATTATAGAATGATCCCGTTCAGCAAATGCAGAAGCAACACAACCTTGGAAAAATTTAAGCTGCTTCTCAGCTTCCAAATGCTGAAAATAACGTGATACAGCTAAGTGAGCTAAACAGAAAGCGCCAATCTTGCTCCAAACATCTGAAGAAGCAGAGTTTCTTCTAATAAACAATGTTTTCCTAATCTTGTTAGATGAACCATGGCTAGTTATCTGCTTCCTTGAGAAAAGGTGGAAGTGGGAGTACTAAAAGAAACACTTCTATCAGAAATGAATATGGAGAATTACCTTTGAGACCTCTGCACTATGTAGATCTGCCAACTGGTTCTGGTAGCAGCAGAAAGAATCAAGTGATATAAGAACGAAAAATCATATATTAGGAGCATAAGTGTGAAGATAAGACTGAAAAACCATACTTTAATCTTGTAAACTTCTGAAAGTTCTTCTTGAAGATTATGATTATCTCTTGTGCAAGCAAGTAACTTCTTCCTCAAGTTCTCGATCTCCTGCTCCAAGCCAGCTGTCCTAATAGTGTTTATTAATTAAGCTACTAAGAGTTCATTGTATCGCATTGAAAAACTCTACACAAGAAATATAAAAGAAAAGAAGGAACCCGAACTAGCAATGAACCAAATTTGAGTAAGCCTCCAATCTGACCTTTGGAAATGTAATCGCGTAGCTATGGCAAGATAACCAGGACCAGCTTGCTGCATGCACAGTTGCTCAATATCTTTGTGTAATGCATCACGTTCTGATGGAAAGAAAATGATAAACAACAGATAGGGTTAAAACTAGAAACTTCAAAGTAGTTCTGTCAGTAGTTTCGCAAGAACCTAGTAAAAAATGAAACCGTGTAATAAAACACAATATAGTAATTATCTGCTACAAATTGCGCTTAAAACTATGGTTTATAGAGAGGAGGTGCTGGAGAAGTGTTTGACCCTCTCTTTACATTTCTTTTGTTAAACTTTATGCATCAGTTTTCTATTGTCGAAAAGTAAAATGCCAATCTAGGATTCTTGTCTACATGACAATACCAACCACATATAATCTCTCTAGTTTGATAAGGCTAAGACCAAAAGTGCTGTATTAACTACGCAACGTTACTGATTTATCTAGAAACACTAATTCAAGTAAAATCCAATGTCACTAACCTACATATATTATCTTATCAAGAGCATCATTTCATATATGCTGTACAGTAACAAAGTTTGAAAATGCAAATGCAATACCTTGTTCCAACTGTTGAATACGTGACGCGTTATTATTTAGTCTTTCCTCCATACCTAAAACAAAAAAAGCACAGCTATCACATCAGAATTAAGTCCCTAATCACAATCAAAACTGAGGAAATGAAATCAACGGTCCAAGTAACGAAACCCTAGAAAAGTTCGTCCACAAAGAAAATAGAATTGTCAGATCCAATTGATAGAATTACCTGAGAGAAAGTGGATTCGGTAAGGTTAAATCGAAAATTAACAAGCGAGAAAATCGGAGGAGACATTTTGGGTTTGGAGAAGAAGAAAGGCGAGAGCGAGAGATACGAAAGAGATGGTTGTTTCTGAGTTCTTCTTCATCTGCATCTTCTCTCTCCTCTTATAAATCTTCGGTCTCGTCGTCCGCCACTTCCTTCGTGTTCGAACAACACCTCCTTTTGTTGTTCTCTCTGTCTGGTGGTCTGGTTAAATCATTTGGGTTTGACCCGCCGTTTTGTGAACGGAATATTCCCTTCTCTATGTTGGTTGTTGTTACGTGTAGATTTTGCAAACCAGATGTGCACCAAATCACACGAGTGATTCCCGTTTGGGCAGAACTAACACTTGAGTCTTGAGGCCCTTTCCTATGCCATTAGCAAATGAAGATTTCTGCATGTTTTGACTCACCATGGAGGTCGCAAAGAGGAAGAATTACCAGGCAAACGGGCAGAAATGCCAGTTTGCTAGGTGGGAGAGAAACACTTTCGATCGATAGTTTCGACCGACGGAATTTCTCTCTATCATCATAAATGTTGCTACTAATTTATCCCATTGTAATAGCACATTTAACGTGTTACACGTGGCAAGATCTGGGGAGGGAAGTAACTTAATATGATACAACAAGAACCACCAAGAGAAACCTATGCCACTCCACCAGATCTCAAGTCAAATTCAAAATCAACGGCCAAGATGATATAGGTACGTGTCAACCATGCAAAGAGGCAGTTGAGACGTGGCGGTCATGCAAAGGAAGTAGCTGAGACGTGGCGGTCATGCAAAGGAAGCAGTTGAGACGTGGCGGGTACAACGGATCTATGTACGGCCACGACGTGGAGCAACCACAGCCAAGCATTATCCTTAAAGAAAGCGTGTGCTCTTCAACCCGTGCGGGAATGACGTGAATATGCAAGCCCGTACATCCGTATAGTGACAAAGCGTGCGGGTTAATCAGTGAACAGTGAATATGTAGCAAACTCTATAAATATAGAACTCCTCTGAATGAAGAGGGGGTCGACAAAAATTAGGAAGGAGAGAGAGAAAAGTGAGGATAAGGGGTTTTAGTCATAAATCCAATCCTAAACTTAGCATTAGAATCACACCATTGTAAGTCAGATTAATCACTCAAATACTACTTTTACATCTTCGATGAATCTCACGAATGAGATGAGAAGTTCTTCATTTACATTATCGCATATCAAGCCCAAATCAAATGTGTTCTGTTCTCATGTATGTTTTATCAATATTGTCATCTGTTTATGCATTACTATACATTATATCCAAGCAAGCATGATCATCCCGTACGGGATCCGCTATAAGTTTACATATAAAAAGGGTATTTATGCTAATCATTACTGGTATCATAAGTCATATGATCACGAGTAATGATTCTTTTCAAAGTTATATCTATGAATTAATAATCGTTATTGCCAAGCAAGTATGATCATCCCGTACGAGATTAGCCATGAGTTTATGTATTATAAGAATAAGTATGTTAACCATTGCTTGATTCATAAACCATATGATCTCGGGTAATGGTTTTCTTCAAGGTTATATCTTAGGATATCATTGTTGTATCGCACTCACATGTATGCTGCGATATTGATTGTGAGCTCTTGATCTAAGCAAATAGGTTTTTGCGCTCACAGTTTGGCGCTAGAAACAGGGACATAATGTCTCGGTAAAAGTATTAGTCTTTTCCTAGTGACTTTGTGTTCTCAAAACGAAATTAACCATATGATTTTTCTCACTAAGAGAGCAAGTAATAGCGTAGAAAATATGTAAATTGTTATTACTTATAATGTTATGTCTACGCTTTCATTTTGTCCTGAGCTTACGTGATAACACAGCGGCACGGTACGGCGGAAAAGGATTAAAGAAACAAGTCCGGAAGAAGGATGGATTTATATTAATGATTCAACTAACAAAGTCTTTGTAAAAATCTACTGGGTTTTTCTGTTGTTTGTTCCATTGCAGAACATGGAGTTACCCAAAGAACCCCCAAAGCCAAAGAATCCTATACCCACCGTGAGAACGAGAAGTGCGCAGAAAATCGCCATGGAGCAGGAGGCAAACCGCACGGTCGCAGCTACAAAGGCGAGTACGGTGACAGGAGCTGACCTAAGAGCAGTGGTAGCATCCAAAGAAGCATCAAAGGCCGCAGCAGAAGCTACGGCGGAAATGGTTGCTGTAGCAAAGAAGAAGGTTTATGAACAACAACAAAAGGCACAAGCAGCTGCTGCGCGCAAAGAGACTGTGGACAGGAACGCCAAGGCAGAAGCACAGAAGGTTGCAGCAGAGGCGGCTGCAAAAACAATGATAGAGAAAAACAAAGGCAAGGTAGGAGGAACAATTCCAGAGGACTACTGCGAGTACCATAGAATAAAAGGGCACACGACTGAGGGCTGTCAAGCAGCTAAAGAGCACGCCAAAAAGCAGGACGGCCATCTTCATCAATATGGGATGGCACCAGGCGAGCTGGGAGGATCATCCCGCTTACAACTACCGTATCAGCTTCCCGGGAGTGGAGTTTTGTCACCAGGTCTAAATCCCGCCATGCAGCCTGAGAGGGTGGAACGAGAAAAGCCGCATATCGACATCGAGGCTAGTGAGGATGATTCAGTTGAAGAAGAGTTAGAAGCAGACTTTTTCCATCCGCATGAAGCAATCCCGCGCGTGGAGCCTTCTCCTCAGTCAAACGCATCCATACTATTGGCGGCGGAACTTAAAGCAACTCAAGGGGAGCGAAAACTACTTGCAGACGCGATGGCCATTCTAGCACGGGAAAATGAGGAGTTAAAAGGAAAAGCCGTGATCTTGGCGAGAGCACAGCAAGTCCAGCCCATACAGTACCAACTTCCAAGGAGTCCCGCACGAGAGGAAGGATCGCAAAACATCCGATATCAAAACAACCCGGAAAGAAGAATGATCATGCACCCTCAGCAACGAGTTCGACCACCAGTCATTCCGTGCGCTGACAACTATCTGGGAGATATGGATTACGACTACGAAGTAGGAAATCAATCCGCGGAGGATGACATGGAGGGAGACTATGGCGAGGACGAGTATGAGGATGATTATGGCAATGGAATGCACCCCGTGAATAGACCGGCTAACCGTGGCGACATGCCCAATAATCATGAACGTCAGTACCGAGATGAGATAGAGGAAATGAGAGCCGAGCTAAGAGCAATCAGAGCGCACCAAGGGGGTAACAGGCTGGAAGTAGCAATGCATGATGCCCAGACAACACCACTCGTTCCCCGGCTAGCGTTGACAAGGATTTCCAGGAAGTGTTCACTGCCAACTTTCACATGCTATGACGGGACCAAGGATCCCGCGGCGCATTTGAGGTATTACTCACGGGTTATGGCGCCATGGGTAAGGAATAATGTGGTAATGTGCAGATATTTCCCATCCAGTCTAAAGGGAGTCGCGCTCCAATGGGACGACAACTTGACTCCAAATTCCATCAGATCGTTTGCGGAGCTGGCCACCAAATTCGTGGGACAATATATGTATAACAAAGCTTTGAAGACAGGGACTGATAAGCTACACGGACTCATTTCTAAATCAGGGGAAAGTTACAGAGACTATGAGAGAAGATGGACAAAGATTTGCCAAGAGATTGGGAACGTGAGCGATGAGGCGAAAATCAGCGGTTTTACTTGGGGATTGGATAGGCACTGCGCACTCTTTGTGGAAATTCACGGATCAGATCCGCAGACTGAAGGAGCATTGCGTATCATCCTTGAGAAGCATGTACGATTGCAGGAAATTCAAAGAGACAACCCGCGGGGTCAGTCACATCGATCCACAGAGCGTCCCAGGGGCAATCACAGGTCTTCACAAGGGCAAGGAAGTTCACATCGTACCAATTCGGTGGAGCCCGTGCCTGCAGAGAAGAGAGCTCATGATGGAGCAAGGCAGTACGAAAACAAGCGTCTAAAGCCGGGAACAGGAAAAAAGAGTTACAACTTCAATGATTCTGTCTACACGAAGCTAAATACAAGCGTGTCGCAAATTCTACGAACCTTGAAGTCCCGTGAGGATATGAAGTGGCCATGGTCCAGAGGACAACAGGCGTCACGGAATGAAAACCACAAGGATTTCTGTGAGTATCACGAGTTCAAAGGACATCGCACGGAGGATTGCAAGACTTTAAAAGATTACATACAAGGATTGGTGGACTCAGGAGATCTAGGGCAGTACGTGTACCAGCAGCAGCGTAGCCAACGAAACAAGACGGTTGTAATTCCACCAAAAAATCAAGTAGTTACTATGATCACCCATTCAGAATTACGATCTTCATCACTTGTGGGAAGCATAAACCAAAGACTCAGAAAGCGAATGGAAAGCCATGAGATTTTCAGCATGAACGGAGAAGCCACGGAGCAGTGGGAAGAATGGATGGCTACACCTTTAAGCTTCTCAGCAGCGGATGTTGATCAAGATATGGAGGTGCACAATGATCTGCTAGTTTTGACTCTTCCGATTGCCGGATGGAACGTGAAAAAAATCTTGATTGATAGCGGGAGTTCCTTGAACGTAATGTTTTACAATGCGTTCTTGAAAATGAATCTCAAAGATGAGCAATTATCCCCTTCACGGTACACTATTTACGGATTCAACGGATCCATCTCGAAGCCTAAAGGAGAAATTGTATTGGAGGTAAAAGTGGGACCATTGACGATCAACACGAGTTTTAGCATTGTGGATGCGCCTTCGCCGTATAATGCCATAATAGGGAGATTGTGGGTTCATCAGCTGAAAGGAGTTGCCTCATCGTATCATCAGTAAGTACCTAAGTTTTCCCACAGATCAAGGAGAAATGCAAATCAAAGGAGACCAGGATATAGCAAGGGAATGTCATGCGACAGAAATCAGGATGAATGCTGAGCGTGCGGAGCGAAATACTAGAAAAGCCCGTAAGGAAGAGAATAAGAACATCGTCATCAACGAGTACCTCGAGGAGTCTAAGGGAAAAAGCTTAATGCACGTGCATACCGATCCTGCGTACGAAATGGCGAGTCCATGGAGGGAAGCAGAGAGAAACAAGAACTTGGCGATTGAGCAACATCTCACAGACATAGCGAATGAAATCCTTGCTACCACACCAAAGTTCCACGGGAACGCGAGTACTTCTAATCCCGGCATGGATCCCGAGGAGATAGAGGCAATGAAAGCAATAAAGGGAAAAGCGCATGCCAAATAGCAATTAAAGAAGGCTCCCCTCATAGGAGCTGCAGAGCCGCTGTTTTCCGCGGTGGAACCTACTAAGGAAGTGAACATAAGCACGAATGAATCCCCAAGGATGATAAAGATTGGGACTTTATTGGAGAAAGAGCAGGAGGACGCGCTACATAAATTGCTAATTGAGTATGCTGATATTTTTGCATGGAAAATGGGAGATATGCCCGGCATAGATCCGAAGGTTGTGGAACACGAGTTAAAGATAGAGCCAGGAACGCAGCCATTTAGACAAAGATTGCGGAAAATATCACCAGATTACCAGCATGCAGTGGAGCAAGAATTGAAGAAGCTTTTGGAAGCAGGATTCATCAGAGAAGTCAAATACCCGACGTGGATATCAAACATGGTAGTCGTACCAAAAAAGAATGGCGGCGTACGGATTTGCATAGATTTTTCTAATCTAAACAAGGCGTGTCCCAAAGATAGCTATCCACTGCCTAGCATAGACCAGCTCGTCGACGCAACCGCGGGGCACGAGTTGTTATCATTCATGGACGGATATTCCGGCTATAATCAGATCGCATTGGCTCCTAAAGATCAAGAGCATACGGCTTTCTTTACTCCAAGAGGATTGTATTGTTACACCAGGATGCCGTTTGGACTAAGGAACGCGGGGGCAACATATCAGAGATTGGTGAACAAGATTTTTGAGCCATGGATTGGGCGTAATCTGGAAGTGTACGTAGATGATATGCTAGTCAAGAGCAAGAAGGCGGGCAGTCACTTAGAAGATTTGAGGGAAATTTTTCAGGCTATGAGGGAATGTCACATGAAAGTAAATCCGGAAAAATGCACTTTTGGAGTTACGTCAGGCAAATTCTTAGGATATTTGGTTACAAAAAGAGGAATAGAGGTGGATCCGGCGAAAATTAAAGCAATCGTGGATATGCCATCACCACGCAAACTGAAAGAAGTTCAAAAGCTTAATGGAAGCCTAGCGGCGCTAGGAAGGTTCATTGCAAGATCATCAGACAAATGCAAGCCATTCTTCAATATATTGAAAAAAGAAAGCAAGTTCGCGTGGACAGACTCATGCGAAGAAGCATTTCAGAAGATAAAAGAGTACCTGGCGGCCATACCAATTCTTCAAAAGCCCGAGCGGGATGAAGTGTTGGCCTTGTACATTGCAGCAACGAGCAACGCGGTGAGCGCCGTCTTGGTCAGAACTAACCTGAAGGAAGAACAACCCGTCTACTACGTCAGCAAAACCTTGTCTTCTGCAGAAAGAAATTATACCAAATTAGAACAACTCATCTTGGCCCTAGTCCATGCAAGTCAAAAGTTGAGAACTTATTTTGATGCGCATTACATACGCGTGATCACCAAGGCTCCATTGGGAGCGGTGCTCGGAAACACAGAGGCGGTGGGAAGAATAGCCAAATGGAATGCACAGTTGGGACAACACAAGATCATTTATGAATCCCGTACGGCAAGAAAATCTCAAGTGCTCGCAGACTTCTTGGCGGATTTACCCTTGGACAATGATGATGGAGTGGACGAGATACCGGGTTTTGAAGAGGATATCGAGGATCCAAACAGCATTTTGGTTCCCTCCAACTCTAAAAGGTGGGAAGTTTTTGTTGATGGCTCCAGGAATAAAGAAGGAGCAGGAATAGGCATTGTCATTACCTCGCCATCGGGGGACCGTATAGTGCATTCATTCAGACTGGAGTTTGAAGAGCACACGAACAATGTAGTCGAGTACGAGGCCGTAATACATGCGTTGCGATTGATCATAGAAATGGGCATCGATGATGTACGACTGACGAGTGATTCGCAGCTTGTCATCCGTCAAATTGAGCTGGAATATCAGACTATAGACGAAAACATGATGGCATACATGGCATTGGCTCAAAGTCTCGCTTCCAGAATCGAGAAGATTGTCTTTCGACATTTGTGTAGAAAGGATAACCGTCATGCAGACGCTCTGGCATTCTTATCTTCGATGATGAAAGACCCGACTGCAGTTGCCATCAAAATAGGGAGAATATATGAGCCCTCAATCAAACTAAAGGGAATCATGGTCACGGACCACGGACAAGCATCCCCAGAAGAGGATCTGGAAGATAAAGCTACCATGGAGGATCTCATAGAGAAAGCAGAAAAGGACCGAGAAATGATGATTGACGAGGAAAAAGACTGGAGAATCCCTATCCGCAAATTGCTGGAGAAAGGGTTAAGGCCGTCAAATTACTTGCAAGAAAGAAAAATTGTTTCGAAAGCGGGAAATTATGAGTTGCGAGAAGGAATTTTGTACAAAAAATCATTTTCGGGACCACTCTTCCGATGTTTGTCCAGAAAGGAAGGCCACCAAATACTGATCGCCATACATTACGGAGATGCAGGAAATCACAGTGCGGGAAGATCCTTGGCACACAAAGCAAGGATGCAAGGGTATTATTGGCCGTACATGAATAAAGACGCAGCCAACATGTCTAAGAGATGTGAAGAATGCCAACGATATGCCCAAAGAATCCGTGCTCCAGCCACTACATTGAATTCCGTACTCAGTCCTTGACCATTCGCGAAGTGGGGGATTGACATAGTCGGACCTCTCGTGATGGGCACCAAGAAAAGAAGATATCTAATTGTGGCCACGGATTACTTCACGAAATGGGTGGAAGCAAAAGCACTGGCAAATATCCGAAACATTGATGTCTTTACTTTCATCTTCGAAAACATTATCTGCAGATTTGGAATTCCCGCGGCGATGGTATCTGACAATGGAGCGCAGTTATCTGGAGCGTACGTAGATGAGCTGTTCGAACTTTTCAAAATAGCAAAGCTAAAATCTACTCCCATTTACCCTCAAAGTAATGGACAAGCAGAAATCACAAACAAAACCATCGCGTTAAACTTAAAAAGAACTTTGGGGCCTAAAAAAGGAGCTTGGTGTGAACAGCTACACAACACCCTATGGGCGTACCGCACCACGAGAAGAGAAGCAACGGGAGAAACACCCTTCTTACTCACCTTTGGAGCAGAAGCAGTAATCCCTACGGAGGCCATACTACCCACCACAAGGAGTGAAGCATGGGAGAAAGGATTGAACTCAGATTTAATGTTGCAAAAGCTAGACGACTTAGAAGAAAAAAGAGAAGTCGCACTGCAACGCATGGAGAATTATCAACAAAGGCTGGCTAGAGAATACAACAAAAAGTCAAGATCCCGAAATTTCGTGGTAGGACAGTACGTACTAAGAGTCATCCCCGCATACCAGAAGGAGAAACAGGCAGGAAAATTTGCTCCAACTTGGGGAGGACCATACATCATCCATGATATAGCTGGTAAAGGATCATATGTTCTGAAAAACATGAAAGGGCAGACATTGCGTCACCCATGGAACGCGACATATTTGAAGCCGTACTATCCATAATAGTTTTAAAAGACAAGAAGTGCAAGGTTGCACACCGCGGACAGAAGAAGATAACGGCTTATGCTATTGAATGTGTCTATCTCTGAGAGGAATCGCGGACCTCATTTTTTGAATGATACAACCTCTTAAATTTCAAGAAGCGCGGGTTTACGCGCAGCAGCCAGAAGAAGATATGGATGTTCACCACCCGTGTATCTATCTCTGGAGGGGAGTTGCAGGCCTCATACATCAAGTACTACTTCGAATGTTATAAAAGATGTGTCAACCTTAAAGCGTGTATATAGCGTCATCAATTCGCCAAGCAGAAATCTAGTTTCACCTCAACAAAAATAATTATATACATGTAAATAGATTTGATAAATAAAGATAGTGCACGATTATCACCCGTGGACGTAGGTACTTCGCTACCGAACCACGTTAAATCAATGTGTCAAAAATGGCGTCAGCTATGGTACTAATAAAAAAGAGGCCTACAAGGCCCAAAAACATCGCAATACCGTCAAAACCAACATTTTGATAAGAGTATTCAGCAAATGTATAAATGGGAAAAAACACGCCCTGTGTAATCTCTCCAGATTAATCTCGTAAGCGTCAATAAGTGTAAGACCAGAGGCTTCAATCGATAGCAAGAGATGCCAAACATACAACACGGATCCCTACCCAAAAGGACCCCAAATCCGGGTAGGGAAACACCCCATATATGATTCTGCTTCCCTTTGGCCAAGGATTAAGCAATCATTATGACCGGGCAAACACTTAAGCAAACCTTACAACATTTCAAAGAGCACCAAGCTCAAACTATAGTTTATAAGTTAGTATTAGCCCACACGGGACTTACTATTATTGCACTACTCGAAAAAGAAATAGATACTTGACTTGTGATATTTGGCTTATGATGGGTAACAGGGGGAAGTATGTATGTATACTTTGTGTTCAACATATGTTACCCGCCATAAGCCAAAGAGACAAGATTTTTTAGGCAAGTATTGGCCCGCACGGGACCTATCCGCCTTCGCAATACTTGACTGGGGGAAAGTCAGTATTGGCCCGCACGGGATCTATTCGCCTTCCCAATACTTGACTGGGGGAAAGTCAGTATTGGCCTGCACGGAGTCTACTAGCCTATGCCATACTTGACTGGGGCAAAGTCAGTATTGGCCCACACGGGACCTATCCGCCTTCGCAATACTTGACTGGGGGAAAGTCAGT
>JAJJMA010084228.1:0-15117 GCA_023529015.1 Papaver nudicaule
GATTGCACGTTGCGTTGAGTTATTCTCTGAGTAGTATTTGCATATTCATCGTTATGGTATGCAATGATACAAGGAATTTGTCGGAGTATACTCTCGATGGGGTACTCTAGGGTTATTGGTGATGAGAAATCAGGTATCAAGTCTAGGTGTTAATTCAAGTGCATGTCTTATGAATGAAGATGAACCCTTAACCAGTAGTCTCAACCTATTGATTATTTTTATTTATTCTTTATTTTAATTTTCAGTTTATTTTATTTTATTGCATAACAAAATCCCCCCCCCTCTGGTTACCTAAGTTTTCAATTACGAATAACAATCAATTCCTCTCTGTGGATCGAACTTGTTCTTATTGCTATACTCGTATTTATATTAGTAAAGTGAAAGAACTTGAAATATTTGTGCGGATTCGACACGCATCAGCTAGCCTCAAAGAATCCACTGAGCGTGGAGAACTTCAAGGTACTTTCCTCCTTAGATTTATAAATTAAATTTTCTTTTCCTTCTAGCCTTTCGCCGAAACCCTTAGATCTTGCCCCTTCTAAGGTTGCCGTCAACATTCTGACACACAACTGAAGCGAGCTGAAACCGAGATAGATAACTTGGCGAAGGCTAATGCTAAAAAGTGCGATATGTTGTACGGCCAGACCAAGACTATTGAGCGGTATCGCCGAGAGTTAAATTATGTTAACGAATTAAATGTTAACCTTGATAATCTTCTCAAAGTTTCCCAAGCCGACTTAAAGTGGATGGAGAGCGAGCGAGATAATGCCCGCCGGCTAGCTGAGCTTAATAACAAGCGCAAAGAAGCCGCAATTGTGGACCATATGAGGGCCAGCTCCTTACGTTTGGATGAGAAAGCGAGAGCTGATAAGCTTGCCTCTCGCCTGAACACTGCCATTTCTGAAAGGGATTTCGCCGAACAAGAAGCACAGCGATGGAAAGATTTCTGTAAGATTCACGGCGATCGTGCCAGAGAACTTGATAATCAATTAAAAGCCCAACTGCGGCAAATGGCCACAGTATCCGGTTCTTCTGTAAATGCTAAGTTTGAGTCCCATCTACAACTCCTTGTAGAAGCCCAAACTGGTGCTTGTAGGCACGTGAGCGAGTTGGAAGGTAGATTTCTAGGATGTTCTTCCGCTAGCTTCTTCATATTGCCTCAGTTTCTAACTTCTTATGTCTCTCTTTCAGAGCGAGTCAAACACTTAGAGGAAGAATTGAGGAAACAGCAAAAGACTGTTGAGGATCACAAGCTCTGTACCGATACCATCTCCGACTTGGCTGCCAAGCTTACCCATCACAATGGTTGTGAAGAAAGGCTTGAGCAGGCTGTAGAAGCTCACCGCCAATGTCCCAATCAAATCGCTGAACTGACCCTTCAGCTCCAAGATCACAAAAAATGCCAAACCTCAATCACAGGTCTTGAGAGCAAGGTGAAGTACTTGGGCAAGATCCAAAGTGGACTTCAAGCAGATCTAAGCAAAGCTCAGAATGACCTCAAAGCTAAGGATGTTAAGCATAAAGAGCAATTACTCATGCTGGACTTTATCGCCGTCCAAGAATTTGTTAACAAGAAATTCCCAGAGATGGGGCTTAAGGTTCCTGAGGAATACGCTTTTACTCCCAAAACTTCCGCTGTAAATGAGGTTGTTGACTGTGATCAGGATGGCGAGGGATCCGGTTCTAGCGGCGAGGAGGAGGAGGAAGAAGCGGTCCATGAAGAAGAAGTGGAAGAAGAAGAAGCGGAAGAAGAAGAAGCGGAAGAAGAAGAAAAGACAGTGGATGTGCAGGGACAAGACGGCGAGGATAAATCCGCCCCTTAGTGGCTGGCCACTTTACTCTTTCTTTGTGCCTCTGGCAGCTTCCTTTAGTAAACTTCCTGTAATGAACAATCGTTTTATTTTGTGTTTTGCTAAGGCGGGTACTTCGCCTCTTTTCATTTGTGTTGCTGCCTTGTAAGGATATTACCCTTAGCTTTGGTAATAGATGCTCTTTCTTTTAAATGTTGCCTTTACATTATCTTTTATTACGCTTGCTTGGTAATAGATGTTCTTGCCTCTGCAAGTGGCCTTTTAGCCTATCACTGAGTGTTTTACCTCAGCTATGCTCTTTGAGCTTTGATATGTCTTCAAACTTAACTTGACATTGAGTGAGTGACGGCCTGGTCTTGTACAGCCAACAATTTCAACAACTAACTGAATAGTTTCTCGGAGCAGCAGGTTTAGATCCCAGCCGTAACCATTACTTGTGCCCGTCGGCGATCTAATATAAGTAGAATGGGTTGCCCTCATAGACTTTAATACACTATAGCTTCCGCCAGAGGTGATGCTATGGCGTAGACGGATTAGCACACCGCGGTATCGCCGGTGTGATGCTACAGCAAAGGGATCCTTATTTCCTTACAAACACTTACAGATCAACAAGTAACACGACTGGCCTTACAGCTAAGCCTGGGTCGGACTAACTCTTACAAGATGGTGCGTTCACTCAATGCAAGCAAGCTTTCTTCATAAGAGATCTTGGCTCTTAGTTGATTTTATTGGTTTGGGCATTATGCCTTCAAAAATGGCTCATGGCCTTAGTACCTGATCAGGGTTTTGGTATGGCTTTTTATTGCCTTGGGCATTTATGCCTCTGCGAGTGGCTTTTATAGCCTGTTGCTGAGCGTTTTGCCTCAGCCATTATGCTCTTTGAGCTTTTAAGCTTTAGTCCTCACTGTAGTTAGACTACCCAGAGAGTGGAAAATTTAAGTGTCACAGAAATTTGTTAACGGGGTTCGGCGCATGATAGCAAACCTACGTCCCCGGATCTTATTCGCTGTTGTGTTACATCAGTTAATAAGATTTCTTGGGTATTATACCCGCCCAAGACTTCGGACTTTACATTGTTCTCCTCAAGGATAGTACTTCTTAAGGAACCTGGCGTTCCATGGATGTTCCAGTTGTACGCCATGCTCGTCAATTAGTATATACGCTCCTGGCCCAGCTACTCTTTTGACCACATATGGGCCATCCCATACAGGTTCCAGTTTCCTGCATCCTTCTCGCTGAGAAGGGGGAACTTCTCGGAGCACCAGCTCGCCGGGTGAGTATTCTCTTGGAATCACTCGCTTGTTATATTCCCTGGCTAATCGCCGATGGTAATTCTCCATGTGAGTAAGGGCGATTAAGCGCTGCTCTTCTAGATCATCTAGCTTGGCTAGGATTAGATCTGTATTCAGATTCTTTTCCCACGCCTCATGCTTTGTAGTGGGCAGAATTACTTCAGATGGGAGTACTGCCTCGGCACCGAAGGTAAGTAAGAAAGGAGATGCCCCGGTTGCTTCTCGAACCGTAGTTCTATATGACCACAAGACATTGTGCAAATGCTCACACCATGCCTTTTTATGCTTTTCCAATCTCTTCTTCAGTCCCATTCCAATAGTCTTATTGGTGGCTTCTGCCTGGCCGTTACTCTGAGGGTATAAGGGAGTTGATTTTCCCAACTTGACGCTGTAATGAGCGAGTAACTTCCTTATGTTGTCGCCGACTAACTCTTTTCCATTGTCTGTACATATCTCCGCCGGTACACCAAATCTGCAGAATATGTTCTCCCAGATGAATGTGAATACTTCTTGTCCTGATTTCTTCCGGATAGCTTTAGCTTCACACCACTTAGTGAAATAGTCTGTCGCCACAATAATGTACTTCCGCTGTCCAGAGCCTGTAGTTAGTGGACCAATAATGTCAATACCCCACTTGGCAAATGGCTAAGGGCTAAGCACTGAGTTTAAAGATGTTGCCGGCGCTTTAATTCTTCTTCCATACAGCTGGCATGGCTTGCATCGCTGAACATATTCCTTTGCATCCCTATTCATCCAAGGCCAGTAATATCCTTGCATTCTGACCTTCAAGGCTAGAGCTCTTTGGCCACCATGATTTCCACAGTCTCCTTCATGAATCTCCTTTAGTAATTTATTACCTTCCTCGCTTGACACACATCGCAGAAGTGGTCCAGAGAATGACCGGCGATATAAGATTCCATCTCGAAGTTCGTAGTTCGCCGAGCGACTGATGATCTGATGAGCCAAGATTTGGTTTCCTGGTAAAGTTAAGCGGTCTAAATAGTATCGTATCGGCGATCTCCAATCTGTTTCTGCTGATTCTTCAACACTTGTTGTTAATACTTCCCATTGCCTTGGTGCTGTTACTGATGGCTGCATTACCCTTTCAATAGCTATTGAAGGAACATCTGGATCTGTCATCATCGAGGAGATAAACGCCAATGCATCGGCGTGCCTGTTATCTTTTCTGCAGATGTGGCGAAACTTGATACCCGTAATCCTCTGGGCATACTCCCTAGCAAGTTTCAGGTACTTCTGCATAGATGGGTCTGCTGTCTGGTATTGTCCAGATATTTGTCGAATCACCAGCTGAGAATCACTTGTCAATCTGACATTGCTAATTTTCATTTCTATGAGTATTCGCATTGCATGAATGACTGCTTCGTATTCTGCCTCATTATTGGTCGCCGGGAACTCTAACCTTAGCGAGTGCACTATCCTTGCTCCTTTCGGCGAGATAAGAACAATTCCAATTCCATTCCCTTCTTTATTCGACGAACCATCTACATAAACCTCCCATCCATCAGGCCTGCACTTCAATAAATCTGGAACTTCATGCTCTTGCTCATCCAAGGAGGAGGGGATTTCTTCTATCTCTTCTTCTTCATCAATTGGGAAGTCAGCGAGAAAATCTGCTATAACTTGAGACCGCTGAGCTGTGCGTATTTCATATTGGACGCCGAACTGTTCAATCTGCTGATTCCACTTGGCGATGCGTCCCACTCGCTGAGAGCTGTGTAAGATAGACCCTATTGGAGTTTTTGTGAGGACCACAATGGGGTGAGCGTGAAAATATGGGCGCAATCGCTGAGATGCGAAAACCAAAGCCAGAATCAACTGCTCTATTTTGGTGTAATTCTTCTCCGCTCCTTGCAACGTTCTACTGATATAGTATATAGGTGTTTCTCCACCTTTGGTTCTTACAAGCACTGCACTTATGGCAAAAGGAGTTGCGGCGAGATATACTCTGAGCTCCTCGCCATGCTCTGGCGGTTGAATTGCTGGGAGAGTGGCGAGATACTTTTTAATACCCTGAAATGCAGCTTCGTGTGCCTCAGTCCAGTTGAACTTTTCTCCTTTCTTCAATGTCTGAAAAAATAGCTTACACTTGTCGGAGAATCTGGAGATGAATCTGTTGAGAGACGCCAAAGTCCCATTGAGTCGCATGACATCCTTTACAGTTACTGGCGAGGGCATCTCTATAATTGCCTTGACCTTGGCTTGATCAGCTTCTACTCCCTTCTTTGTGACGACATATCCCAAGAATTTTCCTGAAGTTACACCAAAAACACACTTCGCCGGGTTGATCTTTAGCTTAGTGATACGCATATGGTTAAATATTTCTCTGAGGTCTTCCACATGAGTTTGTTTCTTTTTGCTCTTGACAAGCATGTCATCAACATAGACTTCCATCGTCTTCCCAATCCATTTCTCAAACATTTTCTGTGCCATCTCTTGATAGGTAGCGCCAGCATTCTTCAATCCAAACGGCATCCGAGTGTAACAAAATAACCCCTTAGTGGAGAAGAAAGCTGTATGCTTCTGATCTTCTTCCGCTAGAGGTATTTGGTTATATCCTGAGTAACCATCCATAAATGATAGCAACTCGTGACCTGATGTAGCGTCTACGGTCTGATCAATACTTGGCAGCGGGAAACTATTCTTGGGACAAGCTCTGTTTAGATCACTGAAATCAATGCAGATCCTTACTCCCTTGTTCTTCTTTGGTACCACGACCATGTTGGCTATCCATTGTGGATACTGCACTGGTCTTATTATACCAGACGCCCTCATTTTGTCAATTTCTGCCTCCACAGCCTCTTTATAAGCTGGAGCCAATTTCCTTATTCTTTGCCTGAATGGTCTGACCTTTGGCTCAATATCAAGCTTGTGACATGCTATCGCCGGATCAATCCCTGGCATCTCATTCATGCCCCAAGCAAAGACATCAACATATTCCCTGAGTAGTGCTATTAACTTCGCCGACTCGTCTTCAGTTAAAAGAGTACCAACTTTTACCATCTTCGGCTCCTGCTCATCGCCGATATTAACATCCTTAGTAGGTTCCACCGCCGTGAAATGTAGCTCTGGTTCTCCCATCGGCGATGGTTCCTTTAATTGCTATAAGGTTTTCTCTCCGGACTTCGCCGAGTCTTCTACTGAGTTTACCGAATGCACATATGTGGTTGGGTTGGCGATGAAGTCTAGAATTTCTTGCTCCTTAACCGCTTCCTTGCCGAGCTTCTTTTTCTCTGCCAATTTCACCTTTCGATTTTCTCGCATTTGCACATCCGCCGAATTGCACGCCTTGGCCACTGATAAATCTCCAACATACTCGGCGACTCCAAAGGGTGTAGGAAACCTTAGACGCTGATGATAAGTAGAAGGGACTCCCTTTAAACTGTGGAGCCATGGTCTCCCCAAAATTGCTGCATACGGCGAATCAACGTCCACAATGCAAAGAGTAGTATTCAAGAAGTACTCGTCACAAATTTTCACTTTTAACTCAATCTCGCCTTTAGGCTTAGATGCAATGTCATTAAATCCATAAATGTTGTATGAGGATACCGTCGGCGAAGGTATTTTCTTATCTTTTGCTCTCATCGCCTCAAAGGCAGTGTTAAAGAGGATATCCACAGAACTTCCCGGATCAATAAGCACCTTTGGCAACCTGAATCCTTCAATCTGAATAGTGAGAACCAGAGGGTTGTTATGACTCCTTCCTTCTGGAGGGACTTCTTCGGCGGAGAACCCAACACATGCTTTCATCCATTCTTGCAATGGCTCTTGCTTAGCAGCGACACTACAAATCTCATTCCCCATTCTATCTCGCTTATGAACTCGAGACATGACATTATCATGAAATTCATCCCTAGTAATTTTTGAATGCACAATGGAATAACAATCTAACTCCAGCAAGTCCCGCTCAACTTTAACCTCGTACACATTTGGAGTGTGAACTGGAATGGCCTGAATTGGCTGAACCATGACAGGAGGTGGCGGTGGCAACTCTAGGAATTCTTCAAACTTCCCCATACGGATAAATCGATGGACTTCTTGCTGTACGTCGGTACAATTTTCAGTGGTATGACCATGAAACTGATGGAATTGACAGAAGGAGTTTGTATTTGTCGGTGGGACCCTTGGGTTTCCTCTGTTATAAGGATAGCGGATGTCATCCCTACAGTTAGAACTTTCGATTTGCCCAAATGCATCTGTATAAGAAACACGTAACTTAGGTAGAGTAGCATCTTGGAATGGCTGCTGGTTGCCTCTGCCAAATTTTCTGTTATCTCCATTATATCTTCTATCACCATTCCCATTTCGCCGGTTATCTCTTCCTCCACGTCCATAGTTTCCTGCTGGCTTGCCTCGCCCATCATAGTTTTCTCGCTTCTGCGAATTCCAATGTTGCTCGGCGGTCCTGCTGTGGCTGCTTTGCCGCTTCTGGTACCACTATCGCCGATGCGGGGTTCTGCACCAATTTCCGCTGTTCCGCCTTCAACCATTCTTTCTTGATTTCTTCTTGATCTTCCGGCGAGAGACTGTTGATAGAGTGAATTTGCTTCGCTCTCTCCTTCTTTTGGCGTAACTCCTCTTCTCGGATTTCTTCATAGTTCAACCACTCATCCTGCATCGCCCTCAAGGTTTGCAAGTCCTTCGGCATGTCCCAAAAGAACTTTTGATACAATTGGTCTGTTGTCTCCATACCACTAAGGAATGATCTTATCTTCTCCTTTTCTGATACTTCTGACCCAACTTCACTGCTTGCCTTTCTCCATCTTTGGATGAAAATTTTGTAAGACTCCAAGTGCCTTCTCTTTATGTTGAATAACCTTTCTATGCCCGGCCGACTTCTATTGTTCTGGATAAAAGCACGTAAAAACTTGGATTCCAATTTCTCAAAATATTTGATTCTTCCTTCTTTAAGCCCATCAAACCAAGCTAAAGCCTCCTCCTTAAGTGTGGCGGGGAAAGCCATACACATTATGGGGTCTGACCCTACCCAAGCTGCCATGTCTCGCCTATAAGCCTTTAAGTGCTGCGAAGGATCTCCCGTTCCATCATATGTGGAAGTGAATTTAGGTGTAGAATACTTGGGAGATACAAACCCGTATGTAATACTTTCATGAAAGGGTGTTTTTTGTGCTTCCGACAATGCAACCTTGTACTTTGCTTCCCTCGAAGATCCACTCATCGCTTCTACTTTGTGCTTCAATCGGCGAAGGTCCTTCTTCAACTCCTTATCTGTTCCATGCTGTCGCTTAGAACTACTGCGATCTTTGTCATCTTTCCCAGGTATGTTCAACCTTCTGCCTCTTTCATCATATTTTGCTGTTGAATCTGACACTTCTGGCGTACTAGTTCCACTCTTTTATGCTCGGCGAGTTGTATGAGAATTTGAGTAAGAGTGCGCATGGGACCCATGACGAGATGAATGTGAATGAGAGGTATGGCGAGTCGAATGCGAGCGGGATGTATGACCTTTATTTTGCGCCGCCAACAATTCTCTATGACTCTGAAGCACCGTCTCCATTTGCAATTGCATTTGTCTTTCGAATTGACTAGCCTGCCTGTTGTTGGCCTCAAGAATTTGCCTCAGCAAAGTTTCTGTGGTATTGGTGGATCCAGTGTTATCTGCTATCACTACTGGGCGAGTTACTGTAGCTCCCGGTACTCTCGCTGCACCATTTCTGCTAGCTGCCTGAGTAATCTCCACTGGTACAATTGGTTCTTCCGCCACTGCTGGGACTTCATCCGCCACATGCTGAGTCTCGCCGACGTCTTGTACCAACTGCTGCTGAACGTTGGTCGCCACATGCTGCGTTTCGCCGACACCTTGCATCAACTGCTGCTGAACACCGGCCGCCACTCTACTTCCTGCCATTGCGTTTTGAGTTACTTCCCTTGCATTCGATGTCTCTCCTCTAATGAATCCACCGCCACCTATCTGCTCGCCGCAAGCATTTGCTTCCACTGCGCTGCTGATTCTTGTCAGCATTGGGTTAGGCTCAGGTGACCTTTCTGCATTCTCAAAACGAGTGATATCCTCCATGTAAACCTGCTCTTGGCGAGTCACTCGTTGTACTGGTGATCGGCGAGACGTGCTTGCCAAATTAGGATCTGCTGGACCAATTGGCCCCATCGCCCTGCTTCTAGTGTTGTGACCACTGGGACCTGTCGCTGATGTAGGAGGGATAGGGTGCCGAGGAGGCCTACCCGCCGGAGCTTTATCGCTTCTTCCTCTAGGACCCATTCGCCTAGGATCTGTAAAAGAAGACAAACACACTTCCTGACAGTATTGCTCTGTTAGTACTGTGGGTAAATGCCAAATAAGTTAGTTGGGTTACTTTTCAGAATGTTGATGAATGAAAGACAAAAAGAACAACTTTAGGCCATGTGATGTGCAGGTGATGACCTAATCATGACAACAATTGCAAAAACCTCCTATGATACTATGATTTTCAAATCAAAAGACAGTACGGCCGATGTTTTTAAGAATGTTTTTGAAATGAGTTTAAAACATGATTTCCTCCATGATTCTATTATTTCACCTATTCGCCGGAAAATATGCTTTTTGACGGAAATATATATCTATATTTGCTTTTTCCGATGGGATCTACACCCAAAAATGAAATTTTTCCTATCCTTTACACTGATTTTATCCGCTGCTCATGTGAAGAATGTAAAATATGTGATAAAATTACCAAGCCAAGCCAACTAACACTTGCCTATAATCATAATGACACTTAACACAGCCTAATTTCCATAAATGGTAAAAAATGTCTACTGAAAATCCAGGTCCATCGTCATAACATACTAAAAATATTCTATACTTTCTAATCTCAGTAGTACTGTTCCAAAGAATCCTTGTAACAAGTTGCATAATACACTATGTATAGCAAAACGAAAGTAAAATCATGAAGAAATTTCACATGGCCAGCATAAGGTTCCCAAAATAGTATGAAAACTTTGCTAAAACATCACGGCGAGCTCTAAAACTCATATTTCATACCATATATAGAAACAAGAACATATGAAAACATCACCAATCCTACTCAAAATCAAGAAAAACACAAGTTCAAAACCTTTTCCAGCGCCAAAATGTAACTGTGTAAAATCCCATGGGTTAGATCTTACACAGTACACCCAAATATAATACATTCATACACACACAATCATCCCAAAAGCATACATAGACATAACAACCATAAGAGATCTAAAGGAGATAAGAGTTAGAGATACTTGACAAGATGATTTACTTGGTTCGCCCTAAGTCAGGACTACATCCAAGGATTCCACTAGTATAAACATGATTACAGTTCTTAGTTACCTTGCTAATCTTCTAAGTACTTTTCTCACAACAAGAACCCTAATTTCAGCCTTGGGCTATGGAGAGCAAGTAGAATACTTTTCCTCTCCCTAGACCAATCCAAAATGTGTCCAACCCCTTTCTCTGAGGCGTCTATCGCTATTTATACAAGTTTACATTAGTGCAAGACAGCTAATACAGACAAGTTACGCTCTGACACTTATTTGTCTCTACTCGCCAACAAAGCATGTCGCCGAGGTAGAATTATTTCCAGCGGGTGGTTCTTCTTATGGATAAGGCTTGCTGACGAGGTTCCCACTGAGTCAACAAGTCAACCCTGACAATCTATCCGTTCTGACGAGTAATGAATGCGCAACTACTTCTCACCTACTTATCACCTGCCCACGCTATACTGATCTTACTTCGCTAGGGACATTTCCTCTCGCCGTTAAACACTGGTGTCATATGCTTCGCCCACGGCTTTTACTACTGATTCCATACTTCTCATGAGGGCCCTTTTGATACATCTTAGCCCCTAGGATGCTGTTACTATGCCAAGGCGTTTTCTACCCTTACATTTTGCCTCTTTCATCTCCAAGATCTTTGATCGCCGGAGGTGAAATTCTTCTCGCCGAAAATGCCATACCACGTTCTACACTAAGTCTTTACTGCGCCACATGCCCTTCTCTCAGCTTCCGTTACGCCACGTGTCCTTCATGCAGCCTTCCTCACTTTATGACTTGTAACCGTTGATGCCCGTAATCTCCGCTACTTCCCCACGATTGGTAACCGCCGGGCGCCAGTTACTCCTCCTTCTCCTATAAATACTGGAAAATTTTGCCTTCACCTCTTTACCTTCTTCTTCTTCTTCTTCACTCGAGCAAAGTTTCAGAGTTTCCCCAAAACCCCAATTCCTTTTCTGCTGCTGTTACTTCATCTTTCTTCACAGATTCCTCCATCAAACACTTCACCATCATTTTGTCTTCATCTTCCTTCTTATCATTGTGTGAAATCCGTGCTCCCTTCTCCTTTCTTCACTGTTCTTCCGGGTTCGTTCATCTTCTCCGGTAACTTTTATTTTTCCGATACACCGTAAAGTTCACCTGGGTCTTTACTTTCCATTATTCATGGCTTCCACAACTCAAGCTTCTTCCAGTTCTACAACCCCCGCTACTCAAGTTTCCAACTCGCCAATCACTGAGGTTGAGTCCCCTTCTTCTCCTGCTGCTACCAAAGTTCCTGCTCGCCCGTCCTGGAAAAAATGGGCGGAGTATTGCGCTTATGATAAAATCTTCATCGCTCCTTTGACTTTAACGCCTTTAAAAAGGGTGACCAAAGCTACTACTCCCACTACATTGGAAGATCTTCGTACGCCGGAACAACATGGTGAGGGTGCCATAACTGCTTATGGTACACTCAAAGCTGGGAAGGCGGATTTGTTTCCTTTGTATGATCCCGCTGATACTTTTATGTGTGATCTCTTCTTGGCGATAAAGAAAAGTCCTTTTCAACTTACGGCGAATGCGATTCGCATTCTGGTGGAGTGGAAGCTTCGCCGTAGCAACAAAACCAATTATCCAGATCTGTTCGAAGAGGGAAAATTTCCTCCAGAGGCGTATACTGTTGAAAATTTTATGAAGCAATACGATGTTCTTCCTTCCTCTGTAAAGGGCGAGCCCTGGGCTTATCGCTTTGTTACCAAGAAAAGGTTTTCAAAGAAACCAGAAGAAGTCATGCTTGGTGCTGCAGACGCCAAAGAAATTACAAACAAGACCATTACGGCGAGGAAGAGTTCCGAAACTGGCTGGACCAACCTGCCTTGCTTACTTGAGGGTCCCTGGTTGCTGGGATGGCATGATGCCGAAAAATCAATCAAGCGACTAGATTTTGAAGAAGAACACAAACGCTTCAAAGATCATGACTTTACCCATTTGGATTGGGCGGAGGAAAAGGACTATCTGGACGCCGATGGCAAAATACAGGTAGATTCACAGGGTCAGTGGGTGATTCAGACCAAAAGGTCTACCAAAAGGAAGTCTTCTTCCCAGGTAATATTTACTTTTAGTGAATATATATCTATATTCCTCTCGTCGAGCTCCGAGAAAGGCATAATTGAAGATCTAGAAACAAGCATACTGAATTCTAATTTTTTAAAATATATCACATGTATTTTAAAAAATATATATCTATATTTGCCTCTGCTTGTTTCAAGGTCTGATAAGTGTGCCGCTTATTTGCAGAGTACTCCCACTCTGACTCCTCAAGAAGAACTCTGCCAAACCTTAAAAAAGATCAAGTTGGATGCTGCTGCCGCCGAGAATTCTCAAGGCGATGCCTCTGCTAACACTGGAGGTGCTGTGCCTCAGTCTTCCGCTACAGTACTGCCTCAGCCAAACTTACCTAGGACTCGGCGATCGACTTCTGGTTCCACAACTCCTTCTTCAGAAAAACCTCCCATCAATCCAAGGGATAAGACTCCTATTAACCAACTTCTGATAACCATTCCCGAAGAAAAAAGTGGCGATATAGTAATGACTGAAGCCGAACCTGAGAAGGAAACTCCCAAAATTTCTTCCGAGCGGGAGCCTATCATTCCTCCTGCCAATGTTTTCATTCCTCCCGCTGAGAACGCTTTCACTCGTCCTTCCGGAAGTTCTAATTCTCCTCTCGCCCTTACAAACCTTCACGAAATGCCATTTGGCGATAGGGATTCTAGACTCCCGAGAAGGAGTGACACCGGCATGGTAGTAAATAGTCTCGCCGAGTCTTTTACTCGTTTGCTCTCTTTGGAAGAAGAGAAAAACAGTCCTGCTGCTCGCTATTACGCCGCCATGTTAAAGTACGCTTCAACAGGCCTTGCCCATTCTTCAAGTTTAGCCTCTGTGGCCCAGGGGTTGACTTCCCAAGAACATTTTTTTATGGCTGCAGCGGTAACTACTCGTTCCAACATATCCTTATTGTCTAGCTATAATAACCAGATTTGCTGACTTTTTCCTTTGTTTCTGCCTCAGGCATTTCAACATTGCTTGAGTTTGATTGATACCTTTGATGTACAAGTCGAGATGGTGAACTTCCTGACTGGTGAGAACGAGAATCTCGAACGCCAGCTGAAGGCGAAAGAAGCAGAAGCAACAAGATTGCTTAATGCTAGTGATAGGTGCTCAAAATACCTACTCAAGAGTACCTTAATCATGCACTTTAGTCGACTTGAGCTTCATACATCGTTTGTTTTTCTTGTTTTCTATTTTGTTTGTAATTTGTAATAATATTCAATAAAATGAAGCAGAAACTCCATTACAAGTTGGTGACTCTAGGATGGTCGAGTCAAGTTCAAGAGAAGAGCAAGGTTACGAAAGTGTCGCAAGAGAATCACTAAGGGGCATCCACTTCACTGAAGGCATCCAAGGAAGATTACTGAGGCACCCAGACGAATTTACTCAGGGCTGCCTTGGAGGACAAACACAAGAGGGCACCACCAAGAGTTCAGGGCGCCGGGTTATTCCCAACCTGTTCGAGTTGTTAAGGGGTGACCCTTATCTTTATTAAAACAACAGTCGAGATATCTTTAGTTCAGATCTGGTTTATGTGTTAGTGTGTCTGAAGAGTAGCAGGGGAGATGGAAGCAGAGCAGAGTAGCAGGGGAAGGAAGAAGCGAGAGATTAAGGTTCAGAGAGGCAGAACCATGGAAGAATCACAGAGAAGATTGCACTGTGTTCATCACAGAGAACCACAGTTGAATGATTGAATGGTTGCTGAAGTCAGTAATGGCTGAGAGGGATTGGAGAAGACTGGAGGTGAATTGAAGCTCAGCTGATGTTCTGGAGCTTGGGTGAGTGACAATTTGTGTTTTGGTTTGATTCTTATTTGCTGGTGGAGCTTGGTTTGGATTAGTTGCAGTTGTCATCGCTGTTGAGGTCTGAGGTTAGCTGAATAAGATATTGGGAGTTCCATTGGTGTCACAGGATAATTTAGAGCAATGGGTTGTGCTCAGTTTGTAGCAGGAATGCCGTTTGAGTGTTAAGAAGAGCTCAGATGTCATCTGGGTTTGAAGGTTTGTGTCACCGACGGGAGAAGGAGGAGATGATGGCGAGTGTGCGAGTTGCGTGTGTGCAAGGAGTAAGTGTGCAGCTGGCACATGTGTGGGACGAGTCGAGTGAGTCGAGTCGTACGAGTTGGGTGTATGTGTGTTTGGAACGTGTGGCAGATGCTGGCTCGTGTGTGTCACACACATGTGACGAGTCGGTTCCGAGTTGGCAGTGAGTTGGGCTGATTTTGGTTTCTGGGTTCAGTGAGTTGGGTCAGGTCTTCTGTTGGGCTCAGTTGATTAGCTTAATGGGCTGCGGGTTTGTTTGGTTTAGGAAATCAGTTTAGGTTATGGTTTTTGTGTGTGTATAAATAAGAGAAACATAGAGGAGAAAGGGAGATCACTGTTCACGACGGGGTTACTGTTCACAGAGGCAAGTTTTGAGTTTTCTCCTGTGCATGTTTTACGAGGCAGAGGTTTTGGAGCAAAATCAAGGGTTTTTGGCACGTATTTCGAGGTGGAGCTTGGGGGAAAGATTGGAACTTGTCTACAAAGGGTTTTGATGATTTCTTTTACTTCTTTAGTGTTTTATTTAGCTTTCAAAAACATCATGAGTAGCTAATTTACTTTTTATTGGTTAAGGATGTAGTCTAATTTCAGAAACATGCACTGAAGATA
>JAJJMA010084236.1:0-14658 GCA_023529015.1 Papaver nudicaule
TACTTTTAGTACTAGTAATAATCTGGAAATCTTGGGATGGTAAAAATTTCTCGATTTTTGAGAATTAAGAAATTGAATAACAGGAATTAAATAAAGCAAAAAATGATTTTGGCAGATAATCGTAGATACGAGTATCGTGTTGTCGTAAAGTTGGTTAAAGAGATGATTGCGTTTTCCAGTGCATCAGCTGCATTGTTTAGTGAATTTAGTGTAGATTTTTTTGTTGATTTTCCGGTGGATGTTTGATAAATGATAGTAAGATTTTGTGACGGGGTTCGGTTGTTGTAGAATTCGTGATGAAGTGGCAGACATGGTCATGGTGCTCAAAGAACAGAAATGATATACTGCCCACGGTCCGTCCCTCCTGAAAAAGTAGAGAGGGAGAGGTGGTCCCTACCAACCCGCCACCCAGAAAAGTAGGGGTTGGGCTTTACGGGCGGGTTGGTGGGGACCACCTCTCCCTCTCTACTTTTTCAGGAGGGACAGATCGTGGGCTATTAGTCCACGGTCAGTAAATCATTTTTGCTCAAAGAATGAAAGTTTGTTAAAGGAAGAGGAGTTTTGTTTGGGCTTCTGGAGGGGGTTGTACCAGTTGGTTGACATGGTCGATTATAGGGCAGGTTACTTTTGGCGGGTAACAAAAGGACTTTCTGAAAACTCATTTTCTCTAACATATTCTAAGCTGGATTATTGTGTTAATGATTTCGAAACTGCATTTTTCTCTGACATGATCGAGTACTGTGCTGTGGAAGTTTCGAATAAGGTTACTGCTACTGAACGTTTGCAAATGAAGAAGGTTAGGGTGTCTCAGTAGATGCAAAGGCAAATATTAAAGGGTTAAGAGCATCTCCAATGGAGATACGGTGTGCTATTTATGTGGAAGGGGTTTTAAGACATCCTCAATGCAAAAATTTCTTAAATTTAGGTATAAAACAAAAATCATCTCCAATAAAATATTTCCTTGACAACTTAATTAGTTCACATGTAGAAATCTAACTGGACAATGAATTCTTAACCCAATTTTTTTTTTCTGTTTTAGTTTTAAAAAGATCTTCACATCCTCAATCAGATCCTCTGACACCTGAGGATCTTCCTAAGGATGTGAATGTAACTACCTCCTCACATTGATTGTGAGGGTAGAATACCACGAAGACACGTGTCTGAACTAAGGCTAAGGAGTAAGTTGGCAAAGAGCAAATTACGAAATGGGATATCGAGTTCGAAGAGATCTCTCACAGCAGTGAGTAGTCACCATCGAATATTTGGGAAGAAGTGCGTCACAGTGGGAAACAGCCTGGAAAGGGAAGGACAAAACTCGACACCCAAAGCTCGAAGCCGTCGACTAATAATTCCGAAGACTAGGCTACGAGGACATCCAGAACCGCTCGAAGGGAATTACGAAGAACAACCGCCTTACTCGACAGATTCTGACACCACCACGATCGAGTCATTTGTCTTATTAGGTGTAATCCACCTTCAACTCCTCTTATATAAGGAGGGCTCGAGAGCCATTGTAGGGGTTGGAATTTTTGTGTAGCCTAAGGCGTGTGGTAGGGATTAGGTTAGTATCTCCTCAGGTCTTTTGGAAATAATTTCCATGTATTGTAACATCCAAAAGCTAGTAATTCAGTAGTGATTTATATATGTTTCATGTTCTTTTGTATACGAATCCACCTCTCGATATATATACTGTTCAATCTCGTACTCATCAAGATTTTGAGTAATGTATTCTAATCGTAGTTTGTCATAATATTTCATGGCTGTTAGGTATAAAGTCTCTATGCAGATTTTATACCGACACAGTTTGGCGCTAGAAACAGGGACTGATTAAAATAACTGAGGTTTGCCTGTGATTTGTGATTTTCAAATTTTTCAAGGAAATTTTTTCTAGGGTTTTCAAGATTTTCTTTACTACTATAATTATCATAAGATCCACCAACTTGGGTGTCTAAAGATCTTAAGCTTTAGTATACTCAAGGGTTTTGAGCAAATCATTAGTACGATAAGGTCGATGTTACTTCAGGGAATCTAAGCTTTGAAAAACAGAGATCTAATCAAGTGCTCAAAAAAGGTTTTCTCACAAACAAAAAAATGTTCATAAAATCTAGAGGAAAATGGGTTTTCCACTCGGAATCCGATACATATTTCCAGCAAATACCCTTGGAATCTCGCTCACAATTCCTGTTTAGAAAATAGCTCAAGGATATTTTAGGGTTTCTTTACCAAAGTTATACTGAGAAAGCAGTTTTGCAACTTTTAGACCGACTCAGTGTCCTTTTTCGAAAACGGTTAGGAGCAAAACCTCCATATTTGGAAGGTAGATCTGGACAAAACAGTTTATAGGAAATAACCGTCAAGGGATTTACAAAAAACTGAAAACAAATAGGGTTGCATAAAGCAAGGGAACCTATAAAACAAAATAATTGTACCATACATAACAGGCCATTAAAGCACAAAACAAGCTGTGGAACTCACTTGTCGGTTATATTTTGTAGGGTCGCTTTCACAAGAAAAGGACGTCGAGACAGCTTATCCAAATGGAATCGCAAACTAAAGCCACGTTACATACTCCCCATTGCAACTCGGTAGAACATTCGATGAAAAGCATCAGCTCAAGAAGCAACATAACGGGAAGAATCCATAAAAGAAACAATGATGGGAAAGAAATAATGATAGTCGAGGAGGCGCAGAAATTCGAGCCATGGCTGCTAGAACCAGTATTCTTCTCGACAGATGATCTTCCCGAAGACGGTTCGAACAACACTCCCTTGGTGATTGTCGCAAGTGTAAACGGAGAATTGCTGTCGAGAATATTGATCGATCCGGGGAGTTCTGTCGACATCCTCTTATGAATGGCATACAGGAAATTCTTCGAAAATATCCTGCTGATGGCATCGGACTACACAATCTATGGATTCAACGGCAGAGCTTCGAAGCTGAAGGGAGACGTATCATTACCAATTTACGTAAGCTCGATGAAACTGCAAACCGCATTTTGCGTTCTAGATATCGAGTCACTTTATAACGCTATCTTGGGACGACCATGGCTGCACGGGATCTTGGGGGTACCTTCTACACTACATCAAAAACTTAGATTCCCAACCCCTATGGGAATGGGTGAAATCAAGGGCGAGATCATGGAGTCACAGCATGTCACGAAAAGGACATCGAACAACGAAGGTATGCGAGGCGCAATCGAAGAGTGCGGTACAGACAGCACAAGGCAGAAATCATAAGCAATGAAATCAACCAAGTGATCAAAGGGGACAGTGGGGCAGTTACAAAAGAAGCTTCGAAGGATCCTAGTGCAATGAACGAAGAAAAGACGTATTCGCCTGGAGAATAAGCGAGATGCCGGGAATAGATCCAAGCTTAGCATGTCACCATTTAGACAGCAACCCTTGAGTACGACCATTCAAGCAGAGGCCAAGGAAGCTAGCAGGCGTATATCAGGAGGCAGTGCGAGCTAAATAAGATGATAGCAACATGAATTATCAAGAGAATACAATATGCAGATTGGATCTCGAATATGGTCATTGTCCCAAAGAAAAACAAGGGAGTGCGAATCTGCATCGATTTCAACAATTTGAACAAAGCATTCCCCAAGGACCCACACCCACTTCCAAGCATAGACCAAATGGTGGATGCAACAGCAGGGCACGAATTACTTAGCTTCATGGACGGCTACTCTAGCTACAATCAAATCCCTTTAGCAGAAGAAGATCAAAAACACACGGCATTCTTAACATCTAACGGACTATTCTGTTACACTAGAATGTCGTTCGGATTAAAGAATGCCGGTGCTACATACCAGAAAGCAATGGAGAATATCTTTCGTCCTTGGCTGAAGAAGACTGTGGAAGCATACGTAGACGATATGCTAGTGAAAAGCAAGAAGGCAGAAACCCACGTTGGAGATCTACGAGAGATACTTGAGAAGATGCGCCAAATCAACATGAAAATCAGTCCAGCAAAGTGCATCTTCGGAGTCACCTCGGGAAAATTCTTAGGATATGTCGTTACGAAAACAGGCATCGAAGCAGACCCGTCAAAGGTGCAAGCAATCCGAGAAATGCCATCACCCACAACCATAAAAGACGTACAAGCACTAAATGGAAGGTTAGCAACCCTTAGTAGATTCATTGCTCGATCCTCGGATAGATGCAAAATTTTCTTTAGCATTCTGAAAAAAGGGGGAAAATTCGTATGGACAGACGAAAGAGAAGCGGCATTCCAAGGAATCAAAAAATACTTAGCAAGTTTACTAGCTCTGCAGCGCCCGAAAAAAGATGAAGATTTGAGACTCTACATTGCGGCCAACTCGAATGCCATCAGTGCAGTGCTCGTGACCACCAGGGGAGAAGAAAAGTCGGTATACTAAATAAACATGACACTATTCCAGGCCGAGAAAAATTACACCAAGCTGGAGAAGCTCATACTTGCGTTAGTGGTAGCAACACAAAAGCTTCGGACGTATTTCCAAGCTCATAAAATCATTGTACTAACCAAAACACCAATTGAATCTATTCTTAAGAACATGCAGGCGGCCGGAAGAATTGCAAAGTGGAACGCTCAAATAGGTCAATATGACGTGGTCTACGAAATTCGAACGACATTAAAATCACAAATCATACCTGACTTCTTAGCCGAATTCCCAATCGAAGAAGACTACGAAGAAGAGCCAATACTGGGAATCGAGGGCGAAGAGGGACCACCAGATCTCCTAGAGTAATGTCATCCTCGGCGTTGGGAAATATTCATGGATGGATCGGTAAACAACGATGGTCGAGGAGTTGGAATAATCTTCACTTCGCCAGAAGGAAAACGAACAGTATACGCACTTCGACTGGAATTCGAGGCAACAAATAACGAAACAGAATATGAGGCAATGATCCACACTTTAAAATACATGATAGAAATGGAAATTCAAGAGTCGAGAATCATTACAGATTCTCAGCTCGTAGTACGACAACTTGATGGAAGCTACCAATCAAACGATTCCTTATTAAAATATAAGAAGTTAGCAAGGAGATTAATGGCAAAGATCCCGCATCTAAAAATTCGACATATATGCAGGAAGGATAACAGGCATGCGGACGCTCTGGCATTTATTGCTTCGAAAATGACAGACCAAGACGTCATCTCTGTCGAGATAAGAAGAGTAAATAAATCGTCCGTAGCATACATAGGGGAGGAGCTCGTAATGGCTATCCAAGATGAGGACGAAGACTGGAGGGCACAAATAAGAAAATATCTAGAGACCAAGGAATTACCAAGCAACCCGCTCGAAGCACATAAAGTAATAAGTAGATCAGCAAACTATAAAATCTTAGATGGAGTTTTATACCGGCAGTCATTCATGGGTCCACTGCTAAGATGCGTTCATTGAATAGACGGTGTTGCGCTAATGACATAACTACACAGTGGTGAAGCAGGAACTCATAGAGGGGCAAGGGCCCTCGCTCAGAGAACCAAGGCACAAGGGTTTTATTGGTCGTACATGCAGGCCGATGCAAAAGACATATCTCGAAAGTGCGATCCTTGTCAAAGATTCGCTAAGAGAATTCATGCGCCAGCAACAAACTTAAATTCAGTACTAAGCCCATGGCCTTTCGCCAAACGGGGGGTAGACATCGTCGGCCCATTCATTCCAGGAACAGGGCAAAGGAAGTACATTATTGTGGCAACGGACTACTTCTCAAAATGGATCGAAGCTAAAGCTCTGAAAAGTCACACAGGCCGAGATGTGTTCACTTTCTTTTAGGAAAATATATTTTGTCGATTTGGAGTCCCTGCCGAGATAGTCTCGGATAATGCTCAAGAATTTTTAAGCGCTGATGTCAGAGAATTGCTAAACCAATACAATGTAAGACTTGGAACTTCAACTCCAATATATCCACAAAGCAACGGCTAGGCCGAGGCAACAAATAAAACAATAGGAGATAACTTGAAAAAAAGAGTCTTACCCACAAAAAACAATGGTGTGAACATTTGCACAACGTATTATGGGCATTTCGAACATCTCGAAGGGCAGCTACAAGAATGACCATGTTTCTCCTAACATACGGGACAGAGGCAGTGCTCCCTACCGAAATAATGATACCAACAGATAAATACAAGTCATGGGAGAAAAACCCCACAACTGATTTAATATACGCAAAACTAGATGACCTCGAAGAAGCCAGAGAGGACGCTCGGCAACACATCATCAACTATCAACAGGGGCTAGCCCGAGGATACAACAAAAAAGTCATCGAAAGGGAATTTCAACCACGCGAGTTGGTGTTACGATAAATCCCACCTTACCAAAAGGGAAATGCAGAAAAACTAGAGTCAACATGGGAGGGACCTTTCAAAGTAAAACAGGTAACACGAAAAGGCGCATACAAGTTGATCGATGAAAAAGATGGCACGGGACTTGGAAATGCATGGAATGCGAAATATATACGAAAGTATTATTCATAAACAATGTACCTCGTTTTGGATCTTCGAATAAAGAATTATTTTACATTTCAATATACTATATCTCGACTCAACCTCCGGATCTTCCAGAAATAGACATCTCCTAATAAACTTAATACCATATATACAAACAGGCCATGATGCCATGTCTCCCCTAGTGCCTTGACGCAATAAAATTAAAAGGCCCTGATGCCAAATATTAATAAAAAAATCATCGAGCAGCAGGCACTGAGCTGATGCACATGTAGTCGTAAGGGCCCTACGAGCTACATGGCACAGTCTTCTACCCACAAGATACCCCGTTAGCGGTGGATCCTTTGCACTAAAGCTAAATAAGCTAAAAGTATTCGGCCCCACTACCACACGACCATGAAGACCTCTCGTTTGAGGCGTCGAGGGGATGATAAATGGGATTAACATCTGCCTTTAGGGCGGATGGAACCCCGAGGAAGTTAATTAGCTTACATTCACGGGAGTGATAAGCAAGTTACGCAGCCGAGGGAACCCCCTTCGAAGTGTCAAGACACACTTCGAATAGGAATTATCAAAGACGGATCCAGCTCTAGGCCACAATAGGAGAAAAGTACCATGTCTAAGCTCCAGCCTTGACCGGCACTCCCCCATTGTGCTACTTTATTATCAAGGCCCAGAGTAGCAATTACCTACCATAAGTTTCATGCTTTACTCAAGATAAATGGGTTATCAGGACACCTTCATGTCCTCTCGGAAGATACATAGTATCTTCGATACCCAGCTGATAAACTGAGGCAAAAACGGGTACCTACGGCCTCGATAGCCAGCGTTTGCTTAAAACCAGGAAAGTATCTCAAAGCCTTTGGGAAGGGTGATCCGTAAGACCCCACTAGCTTGGTTTACTATCTCTCACATCGAAGTAAGCCCCGAAGTCATGCTCTAAGCAACCTTAGGGGACTAGAACTCGAAAGATAAACTTCGTGCATGATCACGAGTTGTTTCACAAACAATGCATACCAATGAAAGTAACTTACGAACAGGCACCTTCATTACGAAAGGGGAGCAAAAATGCTCAATGGTACATAGTTTACAGGGACAACACGAAAAAAAAAATACAAAAGATAGAAAAGATAGAAGGAATATAACGTCTTCTATGCGGTATCTTCAACAACCTTCTTTACCTCAGAATCATCTATTTGGGAAGCATCTTGGGCATCCTGTGTAGCAACCTGATTAGCAGATTTGGTACCTTCCCCACCCCCATTGTAAGAAGTTTCAACAGAATTTTCAAAAATTCCTCAGTCGGCTCCTCAACTTCAGCCTCCCTTTGATCTTCCCTCCTTTCATCCCTTACCACATCACGATCTTCATTCTGCTTTTCGCCCCTTGACATATGTGCATCCACCACCTTATCCTCAACTGGCATCTCTCCCCTGGATCCCTCCAACGAGTTATCCCCATCCATCACCACATTCTCACCTTTACTATCATCACCAGCAATATCCTCTTCACTAACCTCTTCAACCTCCTCAACCTCAGCCCTCTCTTCTATCATTTTTTCTACTACAGCCTGAACCTCCTCGCAAGGAACCAACTTCTTATCAGTTTCCAGGGAAGCATCAGGATCTTTAGTACCGTTGGGGTAAAATGGAGGCTGCATTCCGAATCTCCTAAAAAGGCTACGAACGTGCCTGCGACTAAACAAAGCCGTTCTCTCGGACTCTCCATCTACCAGTAGATTTAATGAAGCAATCATACCGTTAAGAAGATCGATCTCCTCTCTCCTGTCATCATGGCCCTTCTTCAACAACTCAAGCTCATTATCTTTACTCTTCAGCTGTAATTCCAGCTTCGAAACCAGTTCTCTCTGAGTCTTCAAGTTAGTAGAAAAAGTATATCGTTCACCAGCAACGGTTTCGAGCTGCTTCCCCAAATCTATCACATCTCCTATCAACAAGCAATAAACATGTCAAGATTCTAGTAAAACAGGAAAATGCAAACTCTAAGAAAACCGAAACTCATATCCTACCCCTACTCTTCTCAAGTTCTTTTGACAAACCATCCTTCTCATTGCGAAGCTATGAACTCCTTGTCAAGCCGAGCAATTTCTTTTCCTTGAGACCTCGACAGATTCAGTAGGTACATCTCATGATGATAGCCCTGCAAAAGGAAAACAACGCGCTGCTAAGCAAGTAACAGAGGCAGGAACTATAGCAACACGCAAACGCTTACCGCTTCAAGAAAAGCTTGATGCTTGGTCCATTCTGAGTCTAAGGTCTTCGTATGCCAAATTCCAGAGAAAGCTTGTGAAATAAAAGAAGTGAGAGACTCCTTAAGTTGACGATTCAAATGATCCTTGGAATACGCTTTCAAGTGATTAGCAATATCCTCAGCAAAAGGACCAGACCTCGCACAACGATCTATAAACTGATGAATCTCCTCCTCGGAATAGGACCTATGAGAAAAGCTAGCAGGATCCGAAGGGCGATTCGTAGAAACCAGGGGTTGAAGCAACGAGGTAGCATCAACCAAGCGCTCGTTCGAACCATATACATCTAGATTCATTCTAGAATGGAAGAGATTCGATTCAAAATCGGCAGCAGAGGCACTAAGGTTGGTAGAGGTACCAGGATTTTCAGTCATCTCGACGTTGACACGAGAGGTTATGGATGCCGAGATCTGTAGAGGTTGTTTGGGGAGTGAACCTTTCTTGTTCCTCTTCAAAGGTTGGATATTCTCATCATCCTCGGTCACTTCGTCCTCGACATCTTCAACATTCGAAACACCTGCCACGCCTTTAACACCGACCCTCGTAGGATACCTCTTCGAAGCAACGGCTTTGGGTACACTTTTCCCCACCACCCCTCCAGTAGCAACTTTCTTGCGACTAGGATCTCCAATGAAATACTGCATCATCCCATCATCCCCAGTAATCATCTCGCTCAGCTGAAAAGTAGTCAATTTGCCAGGTTCTAAACAGAGGCAGGTATTCATACCCATGGCATAGCTGAGGCAGGTTGTGTTTATCACCTGACCACTCGCCTCCTTTCCAGCGTCAACCTGTCTCGATCTCCTTTTCCTTTTCTTCAGATCATCATTCTCCCTCTGGTTTTGCAATTTCTTCAGCCTCTCTTGCTCATTCTAAGAAAGAATGAAATATAAATAAGTGCATTTAGAAAGGTAAAGTCGTTAAGGGGAAAGGGAACATACCCTCGCCTGGTAGGCAGTGATCCTCTCTAGGGATTTCTTTTGCTCATCTTCGGAGAAGTGTATCTTGTGGTACTCGACAACAACGAAAGAGTGACCGGCTTCGAAACCTGTTCGCTCGATCCTCTTTTCCTCATCGGCATAGCCATAAAGAATGGGACCCTCAATAAGCATTGGTTTCGAGAACCACACTTCGTCACTAAAATGACGAAGAAGCTTGTTCGTAGGACACCTGGTGGGATCTACGTCATCCAATACATGCCCCACATTGGGCACCTTTACGAGACTTATCTGTCAAGGAGAAGCCTCCTTGAGTGAGTTCCTCTCAACCTTGTAGTGCTTAAAGAAATTATCAGCGGTCCAGGAGCTCGGAGGATGCTCCGGATTCTTGGGAAGTTTATAATAATAATAAGTTTTACCCTCCGAACGAGCCACCCATTCGCTAATCAATCGAATAGAATTACCATTCAGCTGCATAGTGCCACAAGTAGGGACGATTTTGGAATAAATCTCATAGAACAAAGGGTTCTTTGGGTTGTACAGAAGGATAGGAAGGTCGGCGCCCAACTGCTCGCCGAAAACTATAATCCGTTTCTCATGACAATTATTCTCGAGAATCAGTTCAGGGGACAGCTTAACCCCCTTTTCGAAACTTGTACAAGCAAAAAGCTTCATATTAAAACCATACATCTCTGCCCTTTTTTCCCAATTGAGCAGTTGAGGATCAATCATCTTACGGGGAAAAGTGTTTCCTGAGGAAGAAGCGTTCTTCTTAGGGGCCTGAGCACAGCAACCAAAATCAAAAAGATAAGTCAAAACAAATCAGGAAACGCGTAGCGGCAGATTAAGATAGATTTGCAAAAATCACCATGATATGAAACACAATCAAGAACAAGACGGCAAAGAGGAGAAAAACTTAAAAGAAACTGGCAGGCGGCAGAAATTTTGAAAGAGGAAGTAAAATTAAAAGGAAAGAGGGAAGATGGGTTTAAATACGTTGCACCCGAGACCGGCATAGCAGGTGGAAGGTGGAATGGGAGGCGGTTTCGAAAAAGGCATTTAAAGCTACGTGTGTCAGTCAGGAAATTAAAAGCTAGACACGTGTCGAGGAATATGAAGCACCAGAAGTTTCCTTCTCCAAACATCTTCGATCTTTTAACAAGGAAAGAGGCAAACTGTGAAGGGTAGAATACCACGAAGACACGTGTCTGAACTAAGGCTAAGGAGTAAGTTGGCAAAGAGCAAATTATGAAATGGGATATCAAGTTTGAAGAGATCTCGCACAGCAGTGAGTAGTCAACATCGAATATTTGGGAAGAAGTGCGTCACAGTGGGAAACAGTTTGGAAAGGGAAGGACAAAACTCGACACCCAAAGCTCGAAGACGTCGACTAATAATTCCAAAGACTAGGCTACGAGGAAATCCAAAACCGCTCGAAGGGAATTACGAAGAACAACCGCCTTACTCGACAGAGTCTGACACCACCACGATCGAGTCATTTGTCTTATTAGTTGTAATCCACCTTCGACTCTTCCTATATAAGGAGGGCTCGAGAGCCATTGTAAGGGTTGGAATTTTTGTGTAGCCTAAGGCGTGTGAGAGGGATTAGGTTAGTATCTCCTCAGGTCTTTGGACATAATTTCAATGTATTGTAACATCCAAAAGATAGTAATTCAGTAGTGATTTATATATGTTTCATGTTCTTTTGTATACGAATCCGCCTCTCGATATATATACTGTTCAATCTCGTACTCATCAAGATTTTGAGTAATGTATTCTAATCGCAGTCTGTCATAGTATTTCATGGTTGTTAGGTATAAAGTCTCTATGCAGATTTTATACCGACACATTGACTCTTCACATTGCCGTTGGAGAATAAATTTTGAGAAAAATGTGTAAAATCCTACTTTTCCTTTTAAATAGAAAATTATAACATCTCTATTGGAGATGCTCTAACCACTATGTTTCAAGTTGTTATTTCTGCACACCAGAATTGTGGATTATTATTTGGTTAAAAATCCTTGTCTTTCTATTCCTGTTTGTTTGTAATAAATTCATTTTCTATATTGAGAAAACTCAACAAACTAGAGTTCAGTGATTTATCGATACAAGTTTTTTTTCTTTTGATACAGCATAACTTAACCCATTCTTCTGAGCAAACCCAGTCAGCAGGAACTGCCCCATCAACAAGATTTAATTTCAACTCTATCCATAGAGGAAATTGGTGAAAATGGGAGATCCAACCTTCCCTAGTGGGAATCAATCCCCCTGCCTCCCGCACGCACTATGAACGAAAGGAGTGCCTATTACCCATTGTACTACACAGTTATTGGTACAAGCTTTCTTCTTGAAAACATGTTTTTATTGTAACAATTTTTAACGACATTCTTGTGCAGTGACAACATTGGGTAAACTGTTGAGATATAGAAATTTAATTGCTCCATTTCTAGGATGAACGTTAGACAATAATCAATTTTGTACAATGCCAATTATGTTTAATGTTAACTTTGGAGTCATTTATTTCTCTTGCACTCTACTTCAATGTGAACGACCATACATATGAAATGACTCCAAGAGCGGCATGAAATTTGTCTAAATGACTAAATTACAAGTCCAACTTTACTCTATAATCTGCTACAAATTAAGAAGTTAGAAGCAAGTTGGTTATGTAATTTATATTCTTTGTGAATTTTAAAGTCAACTTGTATTTAGTAAATTGCACGGAATGAGATTACATGATCCACCATTCCCTCTTTGACATGCACTATTATAGTAAAGTTAAAAGCCAACTAGCTTGTTACTCAATTACCAGTCCGAGTTCTCGTTATTAGTTGTTCCTCATTAAGATATCGATTACCAAATGACAATCATAAATCATGACTTTGTGGGATGACCATAAGTTAATATTAAGATATTATCCATTTATTACAATGAAAACAATTTTTTACAGCAAAATTAGACTTTCATTTACAAAAGCTTTAGACAAAATCTAGATATGCATAATAATCCTTTCAAGTGAAACAAAAATATCAAGGATGTTTTACTAAAATTAGGTTCTTAAGCTAGTGAATAACCTAAATGAAGCCTGTCATTCATTTGACTTATCGTTTTATTGAAAACTGTGTCCAAAATTAAATTTTATCTAAGACTGTTATTAACGAAATGTTGTTACTTATCTTAATCCATTTACCATTTAAGTTAACAAAATTTCAGTTTACGAATTGTCTATTTTTAGTTCTTCAAGCTCTCTATAAATCGATCCATGGTTTATACAATACACTTCTTTACATTCCTCTTTTTTTCTTGTATCATTCTTTAGCTTGTTTTCTGAGCGTTTCATCTAATCTGAGTCAAAACAAATAAGTTAAAATCATGGAAAACGATAATAAGTTTTATTCAAAACCTTTCATAGTCTTCTGTTGGTTGATTGCAGCAGTAGGAGGCCTTATGTTCGGCTATGACATTGGAATTTCGGGTGGAGTAACAGCCATGGATGATTTCTTATTAAAGTTTTTCCCAACTGTTTATGCAAAGAAAAGGTTTGCTAAAGAAAACAACTAATGCAAATTTGACGATCAACGTGTGCAATTGTTTACTTCTTCGTTGTACCTTGCTGCCCTTGTCTCAAGTTTTTTTGCGTCAAAGATTTGCACGAATTACGGCCGTAAGCAAACTATGCTGGTAGCTTCAGGATTCTACTTGATAGGAGTATCCTTGAATGCTGCAGCAAACAATCTCATTATGTTGATTGTTGGAAGAATTTTGCTTGGGTTTGGTGTTGGTTTTGGAAATGAGGTCAGAGATTGCACCACTCAATTATCGGGGAGCAGTGAACATACTTTTCCAACTTTTTGTGACAATTGGCATATTGTGTGCAAACCTTGTAAACTACTTCATATCAAAGTATCATACATGGGGTTGGAGATTAGCGTTAGGTCTAGCTGGGGTTCCCGCTTTCATGCTCTTTGTTGGTTCTTTGTTATCCCCGAAACACCTACAAGTTTAATTGAGCGTGGTCAATTACAAAAGGAAGAACAATTCTTGAGAAAATCCGCCGAACAGAAGAAATTGACGAAGAATATAATCAAATAGTTCATGCCAGTGAATTAGCTCATCAAGTTACGAACCCCTTCAAGAAACTCACACAACGCTCAAGTAGACCACCTCTAGTTATTGGTATGTTGATGTAAGTTTTCCAACAATTTACAGGAATCAATGCTATTATGTTCTACGCCCCAGTTCTGTTCCAAACCTTCGGATTTAAGAACGATGCGTCGTTGTTATCATCAGTGATTATAGGGCTCGTAAATGTGCTTAGTACATTGGTTTCGATTAAAACTGTTGACAAATTCGGTAGAAAACCATTACTACTTCAAGCTTGTTGTCAAATGTTCATCACCCAAACTGTAATCGGGATAATTCTTCTAGTAAATTTGAAGGCAACCGGATCGTTGGGTCAAGCTATCGTTGTGGTCTTACTAGTATGTTTGTACGTTATGAGCTTTGTGTGGTCATGGGGACCATTGGGTTGGTTGATTCCAAGTGAAATGTTTCCCCTTGAAACAAGAACGACGGGTTTTGCATTTGCAGTCAGTTCAAACATGTTATTCACCTTCATTATTGCTCAAGCATTCTTATCAATGATGTGTCATATGCGTGCAACTATCTTTTTCTTCTTCGCTGCTTGGATCCTTGTCATGGGCCTTTTCGTAGTATTTTTCCTTCCAGAAACTAAAAATGTTCCAATAGATGATATGATTGAAAGAGTATGGAAGCAGCATTGGTTTTGGAAGAAATATGTGGATTGTGATAAGGACGTAAATGGTCAAAGGATCCCAAGCCAAACGCAGCCTTAAACAACAATTTGAGAGCTACGCTATTTACGAAGTTTCGCACTTAATTGACGTGGATTCAGGAAAAGAATATGAACTGCTTTCATTGTTAATTAAGATTGTAAGAAGGAAAAGACCGTAAAGTATGGGGAAATGGGTTCTTTGTCTGTGGCAATAACTAGAT
>JAJJMA010084245.1:0-16335 GCA_023529015.1 Papaver nudicaule
TCTTCTTCCTCATCATCCGCAACCTCAGATGGAGTCTTACTCTTCTTTTTCTTCGGCTCGGGTGTATTAGAAAGAATACATTCCTTCAACTCTTTAAGAGTGTCTTGAATTAACTTCATGTCTGTTTGTAGCGTAGCTACCTTCTCCTCAGTAGTTCTCGGAGTTTCATCACCCTTAGGTTCTTCACCTGTCTTCATCTTAGGGTTCCTTGTCCTCTTAACGTCTTCCTGCTTTACGAGTAACTCACCAAGCTTCTTGTAGAGAGATCTAGTGAAGACCATAAACCACAGTACTTCCCTAAAAAGGAGCTAACTAAGCTCTGATACCAACTTGATACGTATAATCTCTGTACTCTTGATGACTAGAGTTATTAGGGCGGAATTCGAAATAACTATAGACGAAAGATAGGAAAAACGTAGCACAAGCACAGAATTACGAAGAAAGATATATTCTCTAGATTATGAACAAGACAATATTACAATTCTCTCTTTCACGCTCACAATCTGCTAAGCTTGCTTTTGCAATACAATGATTACCTCACAAACTTCTTCTCTAGATTTACTAGATGCCTACCGTCTTCGGTGTTCGGTGTCCTAAGCTATGCGCTAGGCACCTCTATATATAGTGGTATGGGTTTCCCCAAATCCTCCTAGGAATCTATTTCCTAATCTAAGAATCCTTCCTTATAAAGAATCCTTCTCTATATAGGAATCCTTTCCTAAATAGAGTTCTTCCCTCAATTAACTCGAGGTCGACTAAGTTCCTAAGGAGACTAGGATACACCTGAGACTAGGATACACCTGTATCACTGGAGCATTAGATCTCAAACCGTGTAAACCATACGTGGAGGAGGGAAATCACACGTGATTTCCTTATCGTGTGCGAAGATGCATGCCAGCAGGGATTACATACACGCGGCCGACATATTATTGTTTCGGCGTGTCCGCTAGAATCCCTGGGTTTGTTATTTCAATCGTATGCTAAATCCAAAGGGCGTGTCTGAAAACCAAGAGGTACGCTTCCCTTCTCCCAGACATAAGTATCCTATTTAAACTGCGCAATACCCATTGTAATTATTCCTAGAAGATAGACTTGCAGATGCAAAGATGGGTTGTTTTGGGTATAAAATGATTGGTGTCAGCGATGAGACCCTTGTCCATGTGCGGAGGCATCGATTTGTCGCAACCCTGAAGTAGGATCTTGGAATGAAGGAAGCGGATTTCAATATCATACATCCTAGGTATTATTGAAGTGTATTTGTAATTTGCTTCAGACATGTGGCTGATTTTGAAAAACTTAGGGCACTTGACAGCATCAACGTTGACAATACTTTAATCCATGTGGAGTACGGATGCAGGTGCGTTGAATAATGGCTTGCTTTATATGGAGAAACGTCACAACCCTCCGCTTCTGATGCTATGTCTGGTGTTAATGAAATGGACGAATAGGAATTCATAGGGGCTACAGAAGACATCCACATCTTGATCTGAGACGACATCACCTGCTATTCTATTAGTTATGTCCTATTTCTTATTTATGTAATCGACGTTGATCTACCGATCTTCTGGTGTTGATAATTTCTGTAACATATACATATCGTTGTTTTATCTGTTTTGCTTCAACAGAAGTTATGCATCTTTTTAATACAGGTTTTTAAAGTATGATAGTAGATATACCAAACAAACAATAGGAACAATGCACGACGTCTAGAAAAATGCTTTGGAGTATAAATATGACTGAACTTCGAAGCAACATTGAACACAATCTCGATGTGCACTGGTTACGAATGTACAAATCTTTTTCAATCAGTTCAGTACTGGATTTGACACATATAGCCAAACAAATAACATTCTTATTTGCAAACGGAATAACCTGAATCACATAAACTACCTTACAGGAATCACCCTACTACTGGATGTTGTTATTTATGTCTCTTATAACACGGTCTAATAAGGCATGTTCTCGTACATATCTTCTGACATTTCATATTCCGTATAATCCTCCTCGTTAGCTTTCCTCATAATGATTATAGATTTAACCTTACGCATCCATTCTGACACCCACATGAAAAATCTCCCTGGACATAAACCATTATCTTTCATGTACACCCTAACAGTATGAAGACCCGAGCAAGACATCGCGTTCACTGTACTTAACAAGTAGCTTCGGTAATTTCTCACTAAAGCAAAGGTTCAATCCTTTGGACACCTTTGCTTATGTGGTGAATTCCGCATTCTGATTTTTATCGAGATTTCATTCATGTGGGGGATTGTTGGAGAAAATGGGGTTTTTATTGTTTTTACTTGGTCTTGGTGTGAATTGATCTTGTGACTTAAGGGTCACTAGGATTCTTACTCATTTTCTTGAGTGAATGAAATGTCTTTAGTTTTAGTCCCAGATGGGTTAAAGCTAAAGGTGAATGCCACCATATGTGTAAGGAGCTTTCCTACTCTTATGGGTGGGGGCGGACGGGCAAAAAGACATTGCTATCCCTGATGCCCAAATCACATATGTGCGTGTCAACCAAGTACCTAAACCGCCTTAAATGTTTCTTTCTATTTTTGCTGATTTTTATTTATGGGAGAAAACCTTCACGCGGTGGAGAGGAGTTTTATTTTGGGTAAAATCTGATTTCCTGATTTACATGAGTTTTCTTAATACTTAATTTTCTCTTCTTGTTTTACAAGTAATCGAAAATTCTTTTGCAAGTAACCTTAGACGTATACCCTAATATCTTCTCCTATAAATACAAGACGATTTTCTCTTCTCTAATCATCCTAGAAGCGGCTACTATCCCGTCTTCTTTTCCCCTCTTCTTGCTTTGTTTTGCGCACATTGCTTGTTTATTTTCTTCCTCCTCTTGTTGCTAAGTTCATGATTGGGTGTTGATTGTTGTGCTGACATTCATCACATCGGGCAGTTTTATCCTGGACACATCCTCGATGTAGGGGTATAGCATCGCTCTTCTTGAGTGTACCCGCGAGCTATTGTGTTAAGGACAGTTTGTTGAACAGGCGACTCTGTCCTCGTAGAAGCGGTTAGGGTTTATTTGCAATTCAGTTTTGATATATTACCTTGATACATCTAACATCTACTTTGATTGTTGCAAGATTTTTAACACAAAGCCACCTCTGGTGCGCTAACCAAGTCAAGCTCAACCCACCCTCTGCCAGCAAATGCACTCAAATCATAGCACGTGTCTTTGTGTCTGGTAATCACAGGTATCCAACCAAGTGGAAGTTTAATTCTATAACATTAGAAGAATCTCTTATTCGATTAGGTTTTTGGTTACACAACTCATAGTTTATATAGAGCTTAATATTCTCAGATCCTATATACTAGGAAACAATATATATCATAGAGGATAATATCTATCCTATATACGGCAACACTCCCCTAAGTTGGAGCATAGATATCACACATGCTCAACTTATCCAGAAAATTTAAATACTTCTTTCTTGACGATCCATGTGTGAGGATGTCTGCAAGTTGATCTTCAGATCGAATCATTGGCAATTCAATAATGTCCTTATCAAGCTTCTCTTTGATGAAGAACCTGTCCACCTCCACATGTTTCATACGATCAGCATGTACAGGATTATGAGCAATATCACGTGCAGCTTTATTATCACAATACTGAGTAATTGGTTCCTTGAGAGGAGCCCCCAAATCCCTGAGAAGATTCTTAAGCCACAGAGTTTCACAAATGCAATCTACCAAACCTCTAAATTCAGCCTATGCACTTGATCGAGTAACAACGTTTTGTTTCTTACTTCTCCAAGTAACTAAGTTACCTCCGACAAACGTAAAGTAGCCTGCAGTGGAACGTCTGCCATTTATTTCTCCTGCATAGTCTGAATCTGTATATGCCACAACCTTTCGATAGTCCTCATTTTTAGAGAACACCTTTTCCAGGAGCAGACTTTAAATACCTCAAAATACGTAACACTGCATTCATGTGTTGTTCTCCAGGATTATGCATAAACTGGCTAACAACACTTAGTGCATAAGCAAGGTCTGGCCTTGTGTGAGACAAGTACATCAATCTTCCAACAAGTCTCTGATATCTTCCTTTATCCACAGGCTCTTGATCAGGTTCGATACATAGTTTCACTTTCTCTTCCAAAGGTATATGAACTGGTTTACATGCTGACATGCCAACTTCTTGTAATAAATCAAGAACATATTTCCTTTGTGACAAGAAGATACCTTCATTAGAACGAGATACTTCAATTCCAAGAAAGTATTTCAACGTACCAAGATCTTTCATTTGAAATTCCCTTGATAAGTATTTTTGTAAAGCTCTCCTCTCCTCTGGGTCATTCCCTGTCACCACCATGTCATCCACATATATAATGAGAGCTGTAATTTTATCTCCTTTTTTCTTTATGAACAAAGTATGATCAGAATTGCTCTGACGATATCCAAAGTTTTCATAGACTTAGTAAATCTCCCAAACCAAGCCCTTGGAGATTGTTTCAGTCCATACAACGATTTGTTCAACTTACATACCTTCTTACCATGAGATCCTTGGGAAGTAATACCAGGCGGAAGTTCCATGTATACTTCTTCAGATAATTCACCATGCAGAAATGCATTCTTCACATCAAACTGCTGTAAGGGCCAATTTAAGTTAGCAGCAAGAGACAACAACACTCGTACTGTGTTGATCTTTGCTACAGGTGCAAAGGTTTCAGTTTAATTTATCCCATAGATTTGGCTGTAACCTTTAGCAACCAATCTTGCTTTGTAACGTTCAACCTCACCATTTTCCTTGTATTTGATTGTGTAAACCCAACAACACCCCACAATCTTTCTTCCTTCTGGACAATCAACATAATCCCACGTACGATTTTGTAATAGGGATTTTTCTTCCTCTTCCATAGCTTCCTTCCATTTGGGATCAGCTAATGCTTCCTGCACATTCTTAGGAATAAAAACAGTAGATAGTTCATTCACAAATGCCATATTAGCCCTAGACAAACGGTGATGAGAGACATAATAACTCATAGGGTATTTTACTCTACTGGAAATCTGATTCGTGGGGTACTTAGCCTTATTAGAGATTTCAGGTTCATATGTGGGTTTAGGGATACCTCTATTTATACGTTGTGGAAGCTGTCTTCTTGGTTCCTGAAGAACATCCTGAGCAGACAATTGGTTAGGTGTGTCATCTTCTTGGGGTACTGAAAAATCTTCTTGAGGTGCTGGAATTTCTTCTATCATAACTTCATCTCGAATCGTACTATCTTGATCTAGTACAATATTCTTTGTTTCTTCTGTTGCAACAACTTCATCAACTGATTTTCTTGTTACATCTTGAGAATTAAGAGATGCATCTGTCTCGGATATATCCTCATAAGAGTCTGAATCTCCTTGTGGTACTCCCCCTGAAGTTCAGACTCACATAAAAAATACATGGAATCTTCATGAAACACAACATCCATAGTAACAAACATTCGTTTAGTTGGAGGATGATAGCAACGATACCCCTTTTTTGTTGTTGCATATCCTACAAATACACACTCAAAGCTCTTGGAGACAAATTGTCACGTTGATTTTTATAGAGATGAACATAAGCTACACAACCAAACACATGAGGTGGAAGGTTTGTAACTGTTGGAGCTACAACTGCTTCAGTAAGGGCTTGATATGGTGTTTGAAACTTAATAGTACTAGATGGTACTCGATTTATGAGGTACGCTGCGGAAGTAAGTGCCTCACCCCAAAACATCAATGGCATATGTGTTTCTATCAGTGATGCACGAACCACTTCTAACAAATGACGATTTTTTCTCTCTGCTACTCCATTCTGTTGTGGTGTATTGGAGCATGTTGTTTGATGAATAATTCCGTGTCCCTTCAAAAAATGTTGAAGGTCAGAATCCATATATTCCCCACCATTATCACTACGAAGTACTTGAATTTTCTTGTTGTACTGAGTATTAATCAACTTATGAAACTTTTGAAACAATGCAACAACTTCACTTTTGTTCTTCATTAGACACACCCAAGTCATCCTAGTGCAGTCATCAATAAATGTAACAAACCATCTTGAACCATCTATAGTAGTAGTTTTAGACGGCCCCCAAACATCCGAATGTATGATCATAAAAGGAATTTGGCTCTTATTTAAAGATAATTGAAAAGAAGCACGATGGCTTTTTGCAAGTTCACATACTTCACAATGAAAACTAGAAATATCAAGTTTTGCAAACAAACTAGGAAAAAATCTTCTTAAATATCCAAACGACGCATGTCCCAGACGTCGATGCCACAACAAGATTTGAGATTTTTGTCTCTCCCCCTCAGAACCATCAGCAAGTAGAGTTTGACGCAGCTTATCTAAACTTCCTGACACCAAATCCAGGTAATATAGCTTCCCACGCTTAACACCATAACCAATCGTTTGCTTCGTTTCGATGTCCTTAAATACACAACAGTCAGGCCAAAAAATTACCACACAATGTAGAGCATTAGTTATTTTGGAAACTGATAAAAGATTACAGTCTAATGTAGGAACTACTAAGACAGAATCTAAGTTCAGGGTTTCAGTAAGGGATATTGATCCTTCACCAGTAATTGGAGCTTGTGAGCCATTTGCAGTAGAGACGTTTTTTTTGTAAAGATGGTTTAAGGGAGGAGATTTGTTTAGACTCAAATGTCATATGGTCTTTGGCACCAGAATAAACTATCTATGAATTATTCGAAACGGGTGCATAAACATTTAAGACCTTACCATTGTTACCTGCTCTTGCTACTGAAGCAGACGTTCCCATACAATCTTTTCCTTTCTTTTGAGAGGTTGTTGTAGCATTAGGATTTCGCTTTGATTCCTTCCTCCTTTCGAGATGTTGATCCCACCAATCTGGATATCCAACAAGCTCAAAACAAATGTCAGCTGTATGTCCAGATTGATTACAATGGGAACACTTGAGTGACGACTTGTCCACTTCGGTCTTTGAATGTCTCTTAAAAGATACTTTTTGACCAAACCGATTTCGAGTTGCCATAGTAGCAGATTCAACTTATTCTGACTCTTTAGTTATTGTTGTTCGTCGAACAGATTCACGACGAACAAGAGCGTAACATGATTCCAATTCAGGAATAGGATCATTTCTCAAGATTTCACCATGGATCTGTTCAAAGTTTTCATCCAGTCCAGCAAGGAAAATATGTACCCTTAGCCTCTGAATTGATTTCCGATAGGCTTCAATATCATTTGTATTCTCCATAACTATCTTATCACGATGATCTAACTCTCCAAAGATTTCAGTTAGTTCTTCGTAATAAATAGAGAGTCCTCTGCCATTTTGTTTTGCAGAAAACGCTCGTTGATTTAGAGTAAATACCTGCATTTCAGCAATCTCCATCATAAAAGGCTTTAGAGAGCGCTACCCAAATATCTCGAGCAGTAGGTAGTCGGATATATCTCTTCATGATTTCTGGTGACATAGACATCAACAACCATCTCTTGACTTTTTGATTATCTGTGTACCATCTTTCATATTCTGGATCTTTTTCATCAGGTTGTTTTGTTTTACCCATAATAAAGGAGCTTTTCTCCTTCTCAGCAATATGCATCTCCATGATTTGTGACCAAAAATCATAGTTGTTTTCATCAAGAACAATTCCTGCCTTGAATCCTGCACCTTCATATTGAATGATAATGGGAGCAGATGTGTTAGATGTTTCCATCTGCTCTTTGAGTTTCGAAGTTTCAGAATCATTACCCATGATCCAAGAAACCCTAGCTCTGCGATACCAAGTTTAATTCTATAGCATTAGAAGAATCTCTTATTCGATTAGGTTTTTGGTTACATAGCTCATAGTTTATATAAAGCTTAATATTCTCAGATCCTATATACTAGGAAACAATATACATCATAGAGATAATATCTATCCTATATACGGCAACAGTGGAAGAGCAGCATCGCGGAATGAATCACGTACATTTTCATAAACAATCGTGGGAAGCCGAGTGAAAGAAGCTCCTGAATCAACTAAGATTCCATTGGGGAGTGAGATATGAACAAGAATTAGTTTACCCACTACACTAATACCAGTGAGGTTGATGAAGTAGTGTGAGAGGGAATTGGGGTTTTGAATCATTGGTGTATACACTACATCGGTTTGTGGATCTAATACGTCAGGGCCAAATCTTAGAGTTGAAAATATAGAAGTTTCTTTCACAGACCTATCGATGAGACAATAAGAGAATTTCTTAAAACCATACTTGCGTTCCATTTGAGATGCGAAAGACAATTCACCACGACCAAGGCCTAACATTCCATCCGAACCATGATAAGTATTGCTACTATTATGTGCACACCCAAAAGTCAGATTCATCATCATATCATCTTTTCTACCGGATCTACAAACTTCTTCTGCCATTATTCCATGCGAGTATGATCCGTCGAGATAGCCAATACTATACGCGCACTCTCCACGCTCGTTACATCCTCCGGTACAAATTGATGATTTATATTCAAAATCAGCACAAGATTTGACCTTATATGTTAAAGATGGTTTTGGATCGAACATGGGAGCTGCTTGGTCATAACATTTTTCACATGGCAAGCATTGAATATAAGTGAGAGAACTTCCCGTATCAACCAAAAGTACATACTGTATTGCTGGTGATATACTGATTCTCAACACAGTGAAGTACTCAAAAAATGATGATTGATCCAATACTTTCCAGTAAGGACCTGGTGCAACGGGAAATTCAAAATCATAATCGTCAAGGCCACCATCATCAATATTAGAATTTGTCGACGCCATAAGCATGTTGGATAAGCCTCGAATCTTAATCCAATCCCTATGTTGGATAAGACTTTGTGATACATTCCCTTTGGCATATGAAGTTTGAAGGACCAAGGAGTTTGTGGTGGCTAGAATGTATGAAGTTGGGGAATGTGGTATAAGGTGGCGGTTTATGTCTAGACAAAGATACTCTAGATCCATTTCAAGTGAAGTATTAACTATATCAAATCTTCTTTCTTCCATCTCTATAAGAAGGTGTTGTAGATAGCCGAATTTGGGTTGGAAATGCACATGGAAAATATACGGTTAAGGATGGTATTAGAATTGAAGAAGATCAAGATGAACCAAATTTCCCAACCGATGTTATATGGAGCCGGGAGTATCCTTGCAAAATCAACTTCTTTTTATGGCTTTATTCTCATGATAAGATAATGTCGGCGGATAAGTTATTAAGAAGGGGAATGGATGTTTCAAACTTGTGTTGCTTTTGTGAAGAAAATGATGAAACTAGCTCGCACTTGTTTTATGATTGTTGGAGAACTCGAAGGATTTGGGATTACTTTGTTGAAGGAATTCACTCCCGGTGGACTTATGATTCAAGCGTTACAACTAATGTGAAGTCTTGGAAGGTTAATTGGGGAGAGATGAAAGACTTAGTCAAATTTGGGACTGATGACATTGTATGTCTACATTGCTTACGGTTTGAATTCAAGATTGAATTAAGAGAAAGATAAGATTTTACAAAGGATATCAGTGAGTTTATATACTCACAGGCAACACTCAAAACTCTCGATTACATTTCCCTCACACGTGCATAGTACACACTCACAATACTGAATGACCTTACACTCTCCATACACCTCACACACTTGCACAGATTATACACAGACTCATGCCATTACCCTCCCTCAATCTCAAGGGGGCTTGGAGAGAGTCATTGAGATTGCACTTGCATAGGATTATACACAGACTCATGCCAGAAACACTCCCATTAATTGCTGTAGTTGGCATAGGTAAGCAATAAGATCTTGTTAAGAGACTCCAAAAAAAAATTCCTGAGGCATAAGAAAATAAGCAGCAGCAATTGAGTTGGTGTAGTAGGCACAGATGGTTTGACAAGGAGCATCACTTCAGTAGATAATGGGTTGTTGGACTAATAGTTGGTGCAGTAGCAAGCATAGTAGGTGCAGTAGTGTTAGGTGTTCAGAAATAGTTGGTGGAGTTGAAAATGCAGCAACACTGAAGAAGTATAATTGGTGTAGTAATAAATTCATACATACAGTAAAAGCTTGTACCAGGTCTGACTGTAGCAGTAGTTGTTATTGAGGATAAAATGGCTTTCAGTCATGACATGAAATCAGCAGGTTGCTTGTAGCTTTTGTGCAGGAATAGTTGATGCAGAAAAGAATATGGCAGGTCAAGAGGAATCACAGCAACAGTTGAGCAGGTGAGCAACAGTAACAGTTGAGATTGGTACAGCAATAAGAAGTAGATATAGATGTTGCAGCACATAGGTCAGAACCATGTTCATTTCCAAATGAGAATTAGCTGGAGCAGGACCAAAAATTTTAGTTGCAGTAGACATAGACAGTTGATGCAGGAGTTGGTGTAGTCAAATCAAGACAACAGTTGGTGCAGTTGAAAACTTGGAACTTAAACAGAACAGTAGCAGCAGCTTGCAGCTTGATGATGAAAAGAGCTACCAAACTCCATACAAAACTGACAGTAAATAAGAATGCTCTGCTCTCCACTTGTACCAATAAAGTAATTGTAACTGCAGCATTTGCATCCAAGAACCACTGTAGCTTGTACTTATCACCATTATTATCAACAGAGGTGTTGTGTTTATAAGACAATATAAAGAAGAAAAAATGAACCATTGAAGATTGAACTTCAGTTGTATTATTCAAAGAGCATGAAAGTAGAATAACCTCAGGCTGCACATCCACACACATACAGGCTTGAAAGAAGGAACCATCAAAAGATGAAGCTTCCTTTCATAAGTGACAGCAAATTCCAAGCTTCACTTGTATTATTCAGCAACAAGAAAGCAAAATAACCACTGGTTGCATATCCAACACATATGCAAACATAAGAACAGGTTGTGTACAAACCATACACAAACTCAACAAAGTAGACTCCAATCTGTGAATCAGTACACCAACGACTCCAATTCGAAATCCAACACTTAGCTTCACCATTAAAACTCGCAAGACTTTCAACACTACTATGTAATCATAGGTGAGGGCTGCCGTGAAGTAAGAATTGAGCATTGCAGTATGAAATTGAGCCTTAAAACACAATTGTGCAGCAACAAATTCACCCACAACATCACAACCTTCTACTGATTTGAAGAATAAAATTCACTATCAAATGGAACACCATTAAGCTTCTCCCTAACTAACAATTGTAGTAGAAATAGGCATGCTCAGATCTAATAGCATCAGGAATCAAGACAAGCAAGACTTGATAACGAAATTAGATTAAAACCTAATTATGATGAAAACCTAGGTCGAAATTGAAATTGAATACCCGATGTTGCAGTGAATCAGAAATTGAACACAAGAAGTCATTTCTGAAGTAATCTAAAGGTTGAAATCGAGATTACCAGCGGATAATCGAATCTAAACAGTTGAGGTAGAAGAATCAAGCTCCGACGAAACAAAACCGGCAAACCTAATTAACCAAGAGCTCAAGGGAAAAGAACGATTTTCAGATCTGAGTTCATGCTTGATCCAGTCTGTTGACGTAGCAGGTAGTACCAGACGAAACCCTAATTCTTCACTGACCTCCATTAACAACTCTCTGATGAACTCCAAGAACAGCAGCAGAAGAGATTGATGATGATGAACAACGGAAGACTTCGGATCGCTACCCTCAGAAATTGAATTTCTGAGTCTGATACCATGATGACATTGTATGTCTACATTGCTTGCGGTTTGAATTCAAGATTGAATTAAGAGAGATAAGATTTTACAAAGGATATCAGTGAGTTTATATACTCACAGGCAACACTCAAAACTCTCGATTACATTTCCCTTACACGTGCATAGCACACACTCACAATACTGACTGACCTTACACTCTCCATACACCTCACACACTTGCACAGATTATACACAGACTCATGCCATTAGGGACAACATCTCGGTTGCAATACGGTGGTGCATATGGAAAGAAAGAAATGCAAGAGTATTTGAAAACAAAAGAAAAAAATTTAATAAGCCTCATTAGAAATGTTAAACTACAAGCATTTTTTTGGGCCGAATCGACTACAAGAATGTTAGAGTTAACGGCGAATACAGTGATAACTTCATGGGATTCTTTATTCCGGATATCGTGAGATTGTAGTTTTTGTGTTGGATTGCCGAATTCTCCTTCGGATCCCTTTTCTTTTTTGCTTTCGGTTGTAATCATTGGGTTGAGGTACCCCTTAAGTACCTCATTTTCAATGGATTTTCTCTTTGACCGATCAAAAAAAAATTGAATAGAGATTCAGGAGACAAATCTGGATAAATCTTATAAAGCAGCGAATCAATAGGATGCAAACTTAGTGTGAGTGATTCTACTTTATTATGGTTGGGCTTTCCTGTTGAAATTGTTTCAGAAGTATCAAGAATTATGAAGAGAAATGAAATGTAGAACAAGAAGAAGAATATTGTTTTTGGTGTAATCTCCATGGTGGTGGTTTTGACGAATGTAGTAGGAGGCTAAGCCAATGGTGTAGACTAAGGCAATGTTCATATGATATATTTTTTTTTTGATCGGTTAAAAGGAGAAATTCATTGAAAGAGAGGTACTTAAGGGGGTACCTCAACCCAATAAATACAACCGAACAGAAAAAAAGGAAACCGAGAGGGGATTCGGTCACCCAAGAAAAAAACAAACAAAATGCTTACACTTACAAGGCTTTTTAAGAAGTACAAGATAAAAATGAGTCCCAACAAATGCGATATTTATAATGCTTGTTCACTTGAAGGACCTAACAAATGCGATGCAGCTACAATCTCTATCTACCTAAAAATAAACGCACTAGCCTAGCTATGGGAGGGTAACATGTAAATGAACCATTTGGAGTATAATGAATAGTTGGGGAAGTCACATCTCTACTCTAGGGGGTTAGTCCACGGAGAGTTGGGGGGAGTTTAATGTATTTCAATCTCTGGACATTTCCTCATCAAGAGTGAGTTAGGAAACTGATCGACGCGTTTTAGAGCTTAATTAAGATGGTAGTACATTTTTAGGCTTAAAGTGGAGTGGGAGTGGGTTACAGTTTCTTCTTGACAACTCAAAAGCTAACAAAATGGGTATGCAAAAACCAGAAAATAATCGACTATCCATAACATAAAATGAAAAACACCAAAGGTCAAATCTAGTTTCGGAAACCACCACTGACGAGCAAAAAAAGATGAGAAAACAGACTGATTTGCTTGAAGTTGGCACGCACATAACGCTTCATATGCAAACCAGACGTCATGTCCAGGTACACGTAAACATCATATGTATTAGCAAGACAAGGAATAATAGGGGGGGAGATGTTAGTAAAAGTTTCCTTGTTTCTGTAAGCTACCAAAATAAGATTGTATTCCTCCGATATTAGGTGAGTCAGATTGATAACTTCTGCACGAATAATCCGATGTAGTCTGAGTTTGGTTTTCGCATCCTCATTGTACTTATCTATGGCCATATTTGCAGGATATAAGAGGGTTTGCGCCTGATTGTAATCGATCTGAACTCCCTCGTGTCCGAGAATGAATCCGTCGCGCCTTGTTATAGCCATGATGAAGATCATCGATGATGATACTAGAAGAAGAAGTACAGATAGTAGAAAAATGTTTAAGGTAGTAGTAGAAAAAGATTTAGCCTTCCTTTTGGCTGGAATCATATTGAGCATACACCTTTTGTCAAAAACTGATGATGGGATGAAACTAGCTATAGGGTAGAAACCTTGCCATGACAATGGTATTGCACTATAAAATGAATTTTATTTTTGTTTGGCTCAAGAAATTTTGAAGAAAGAAGAATTAAAATGCTGACAATTGAAGAAAGAAAAATCTCTTTGCAATTACTACAAGATATTACCTTGAATTTGCATTAATTAGGAGATATTCAGACTATAATTTTGAAAACAGTCCTTTTTTTGGACACCCTTTACAGGGAAGAAGTTTTAGATGGCAATTTGGGGCATTCATTGAGAAGTAGTGCATGAATCTGCTTCATTCCTCTTTTGTGAGAGTTTGTTGAACCAACCTACCCTATCAGGCTATATATCATAATCCCAGAGTCTTTATTCTTAAATGCCTTGGACCCTTAAAACCGTCTAGGCCATTACTCTGTGTAATTGATGATGATGTTGCCCAATGCCTATCAATTCATATGACATGACGAGAGAGACTTTCTAGCAAGTTTGTTATTTTCATCTTATTGGTATTTTGTACATTTTGTTGTTGAGGTAAGAAATTTATTACATTACATATAAGAAGGCTAAAAGCCTTGCCTCAAAGCAAATAAGACCAAGGGCATCAAAAGTCCACCTCTGTCACAAGGATTTTTGATGAAACAATGATTTCCTGTAAAAATTTGTTTATGCCTGATGTGAAGAGGTTTTAGATTGGAATCTCAAATTTAGTTCGTTTTTTGTGTTTGTTTCGAGGTTTGCTACTATTTATGCTTTACCATTTTTATGACATATACATTTCCCTTACCATTTTTGTATAATTTGGAAAGTAGCACTGCCACTGGGCATCAAAACCTCCATCGCCCAATATAACACTTGAAGTCAGGTCACTAATGATGCTGATGTTTTAAGGTGTTACTGGCGGCAAATGTTCAACTAATCTTTAAGATACCTTTATGGCTAAAATAGATACTAAGATACACAAATTTTTATTTATTTTTTTCGGTTTCCATCGGAAAGTTAAACGGTTCCAGAGATTTTCTAATCCTTTCAGATCCAAGTTTTCAGTTCTAAGAGGAGAAAATGGTAAAAAAAAAACTGAAGACCATGATAATATATTGGCATGCTTTGGTGCAGATAATCGAAAAGTTACAAAAATGTCACGTTGTTCATCCTTACACAAAATTCTTTGATGAATGTACAAATTTAAAGATAAAACTTGAATATTGTCTCTCTTTTTGTTTACAAGTGAGTTTTCTTTAATTGCATATTTTCTGACATTGTCCATTTCCGGGTTCTTAGCCTTCGCCAAGAAAAAACGAATCCCAATTTTTGTGTGAAATTTAGAAAAAGCGAACTTGCCTCATGAAAATGGGCTTAAGCATGGGATAGTTGAACTTGCCAAGCCCATAAAAGCATTTCAAGCCCAGGATACATTAGAAGCCCAGTTCCTCCTTTTAGTACTTAAATTTCTGGTAGACTGGCACAGAAAGCTGTGGAACGAAAAGAATATCTCGAAGAGAGTAAAAACTTGAAGGGGAGACTCCAGAAAAGAAACCGCAAAGCAGAGAAAATGACTGAAAACATGGATAGATTAAAGACTGAAGACACGCATTGTTGGCACTAGAAAAAATTCGCACCGGAAGAGAGTAAAAGATTTGCAGTGTCGAAATCTAAAAGATTTGCAGTGTCGAAATCTCCCCACAAGAGGGAAAGTCTGCAACTTGATACTAACATTGTAGATTCAAAATGAATTTGGGAAAAGCCAGAAAATCATTATTGAATCAATACTGCTGTTTTTGTGACCTGACCTGAGTTAACATTATTCAGCTAAAAATGTCCTCATACTAGTTTGTAGTTAAAGTTGTAGAATTGTTGCCATTTGACCGGCCATATTGCATTCTTGCACTGGGATAATACATAAGCCTCAACACTGCACTTGGATTTCTCTTAATTGCTGTTGAAAAAATTGCGCAGCATAGCAAGTTGCCCAGCATAGTCAACGCCGTTAACGCATAGAAAAAAAGGGAACCTTGAGTCTGACTACTTAGATTTGGAAGAAATTGAAATTGGCTCTCTGGAGCTTTTGCAACAGACAACTAGTAAAAAGATTGCAGGTCTATAAATTGCAACTCTGAAGATTCTCAATGGATTAATTTCCAAGCTTGATGGTGCATGGGCATTCGCATACCACTATGTACTGGAATGGTGTCTGTCCTCCTTGCTCCTGTTTCCACATCATTGTGCATATCTACGGAGATTCAACCTGGATGGATCACGCATTTGGTTTTGTTCTGCCGGAGACCATCTCAAGAACTAATGCATCGTTTGCACATAAGCAAATTCCAAACTTCAGGACTCCTCTATCCTTGTAGGAAGAAACAAGTTCTATTAAAAAATCTATGACCGAGACAAGAATACGAAACATGGTGATTCTGCGGTCAATAACCAGTATAAGCAATTCTGGTTCATGCTGCTGAATTGTAAAAGAAATGCCAACACTAGTTCACATCCCCTTTTTTTGTTGCAGCGATTTCTTTCTGTTAAAACACTAGTTCACTATCCAATTCCAAAACACGAATCAGCCAAATCCTGATAAAACACTAGTCAGCATTCAGAATTGACTAAGCTTTGGCCCGGTTTCCTAATTCATGACCAGTTGTTTCAATTTT